>JAVDPK010001520.1:5715-17817 GCA_034780415.1 Cichlasoma orientale
TCCACCATAGTGAAGAGAAAGTATTAAAATATGACACAAAGTTAATATGTATTGAAGAAAACAAGCTTTTTCTAGTATTAACAGTGGACCAAAATGCAAAACCTCAGGAAACAGCAGCATATTTCATGAAGTTTACATTTCACCAAATGTGCCTAAAATTAGATGATTAGGTGGTAAAAGGTCAGTGGACACCCTATAACAGTGGAAAGAATGTATAATATTAACACTCAAGCAATGCGCTGCATTTTACACGTGCATAATTTCACACGAGTGTAATATTTAGTCATAATAACTCTGCACCAGAGTTTCAGTGCTGGCACAAAGCTATAAATCTCTGTCATATCACACATTCCCTGTGCTGCCCGAGGACAGCCCCTCTTTGTTAGAGACCAGGATCCAATGCCACAAGCAAGAGAGAATAGGTCTTTCATACTGAGAAAAGGTGGGGCATGAGCAGAGTACCGATCCCTGACACTTTAAATGAAATGAAATAAGAGCCAGTGTTTGGTGTGAGTTCACTGTGCACATGTCACCTTTGGGATGCTGGGCTCTCACACAGGGGGGGTTCCGTTTAGTGATACTTAACATCAGAATGAGCTTTTATGGTGGGGAGGCCCTTCCTGGGGTTGGGGGAAGGTTGAGGTGGCTGGCCGTGGTTGCCTTTGTCCGGCACGAGATGGCCTCCTGGTGATTGGATGCGCGGAGCCTGGCGGTGTACCTGGGGCTGGGAGGGGTGTTGTTGGCTCTGCCTTTGCCCCCTGGTCTCCCCCCGGGTCACATTAGCTTCACTTGTCACGCTTCTTTTAAAGCACAGCACTAACTTAACACACACACACACACACACACATAAGATTCATAATAATTGTATTCATGTAGAGCACTATAGGTCTCACTATAGGTGTTAAGGACAGGCTGGATTGGTGGTGGGAGGTCACATAGTGGGTCGGGCCATCTACAGGATGTGGACTGCCCGGGGTGGGTATATTCGCTCTCCCTCGGCTCGTGCGGCTCTCTCTGGGTGTCCGTGCTGCCTGGGTGGCCTCTGCTGGGTCTTGGCGAGTGCCCCAGGAACTGGTGGAGACCTTCCTGCATGTTTCTGCCGTGGCACACAGGTGACCACTACTTCTTGGTCTTCGATGTAGGCTGCAGCCACTCGGGTTCTTATCACCATCCTGTGTGCTGATGTTTGGACTCTGGTGACTTTGTTGAGAGTGGGGGTGCCATCAAAATCACCACACTGCCTGGTTTGGTTCCTGCTAGTCTCTTTATCCTTGTTCAGGTGTCTGGATGATGGCTTTCACTGAGGTGCAGGTGACTTTTTACTAAAAAACATTTTTCTCTCATAATGAGTCAAGTTCACCACTTTTGACTTGGGAAAGATCACATGCATGTCCTCACATCTGCATGGATACAGGCACACAGGCAAACAATGAGCTTTTACACACACGACATACGCTGTCCAAAATAACTCAAGTGGTTCCAAAATTTGAATCAGTGAGTGCTCAGAAATGCCACAAGACTCATTCGCCCATTTAATTTGCTTTCACTTTTGTGTAACCAGGTTGTTGTGATGCAGATTTTCTGCCCAGGTCCCCCTTGCAAATGAGATCTGGATCTCAATGGGGTTTTATCTGGTTACATAAAGGAATGAATGAATGAAAAGATCTGTGCCTGTAATCAATTCATCACCTAATGACCTTGCAGACACTTTTTGTTGAGTAGTGTCTGCAAGGTCATTAGGTGATGAATTGATTTCTGGCCTTCCATTCACACAGTCACTCTGTTGAACGCATCGGGAGCAACTCATATTTTAACATCACTACTTCTTCCAGGGGCACTGACAAAAAGACAGGAGGCGGAGCTGGAGGTGGCAGAGCTGAAGGTGCTAAGATTGGGAGTGATCGGAGTGGAGAAGATTAGAAATGAGTAGATGAGAGGGACAGCTCAGGCTGAATGTTTTGAAGACAAAGTTAGAGAGGCAAAGGGTAAGATGGTTTGGACACGTGCAGAGGTGGGAGTGTGGAGATATTGGACAGAGGATGCTGAATAAGAAGCTGCAAGGCAGGACGAAAAGAGGAAGACCTCAAAGGAGGTTAGGATGTAGTGAGGGAGGACATGCAGAGGGTTGGTGTGACAGAGGAGGATGCTGGGATAGGGTGAGCTGGAGGCAGATGATCTGCTGTGGCCGGTGTCATTTTTCCTACACTAAGAGGTACGACAAAGCTTAACAAGAGTCTGAGAAACGTCAGTGAACCACAGTCTGTATGTGCACACACAGTCTTGAGTGTTATTAAGCGAGAAAGTACCAGTGAGGGTTAGTTTCATCTGGAAAGGTGAAGTGACTGCAATTATTAGCTCACGGCATTAATGATGGGTCAGATCTATTAACTGTAATAGTGAGTGAGCACAGACCCTGCTTTCTTCATAAAACACACGAGGAGGTGGCAAAGAGAGAAAAAAGGTGAAGGCAGAGAAAGCGAGAAAGATGCGGCTCTTTAACTGCGCATAAGGCGCCCCCTTGTGGCAACAATTAAAACATACCCGCTTTAGTAAATATTGCATACACACAGTCACATGATGCAAACTGTATCAAATTTATTTTGTCTCCATCATAACAATTCACAATGTATTTTTATATGAATACTTGAACAATAAGCACAAATATTGTCCTCAAAAATCAAATTCCACTTATATTTTAATAGGAATGTCAGCATGTATATACCCCACTAATGTGGTCAAATGACTTAAGCACACAAAATCTTGAAAGCACATTTGGTAAAGGCAACTTTCCGATAACATACTCTGATATATTCTTTCTGTATAAATCAATTAGATCAGTTATTACAGGCTATAGAGTGAAATAAATGCTCTCCACAGGTTATCCACCTGTTGTAATAGCTTAAAGACAAACACCACACAGGGTGGGGTTGATGTCTGGGAGTCAAACAGTCGTACAGTACATGGACAGTTGAAGGCATTTCTGTGACATCGTAACACTAGCAGGTAATGTGTAAAACTTGAAATACCAGTGAAAGAATGGAGGAACCTCCAGAGCAGCGTTTTATTTTCATGGGTGACAAATTCTCCGTAAAAATTGACATCATCAGTTTTAACCCTCCTCCACGACAGCAGCAGATGGCATGCAGGGGACATCATCACTGACAGTTACTGTACTTCTGCACTTGGTTCCGGATCTCGTCCCGCACAAAAGTGGCATTGTTTTTCAGCTCATCCAGCTCCATGTGCTGCTTCTCCATCCGCTCCTCGTTACTTTTTAACTTTTTCTCGAGTTCTGCAATCACAGAGCGCAAGACAGAGGTGGAAGTAAGAGCAGGGACAAAAGGTGCAGTGCAGACACTGAAAGGTCTTATATACAATACCAGTCAAATATGAATGGGTGTGTGTGTGTGTCAGCACTGGGAGCAGTGGTATGCACTTACTGTCGAGCTGTCTTATTCCATTCTTGGCTTTGTTCAAGAGGTCTTCTGCATCCTTCTTGAGATCTTTGGCCTTCTGATTTATGTCTTTCACATCTCCAGACACCCCATCAAGAGATTCAACCTTCATCTGCAGCTCACGGAATTGTGTCTCTGTGTCGTTGACGCTCTGGGAGATGATACAATCGTGTTATTTATGGTTTCTTTGTTACAGTTATTTCCATTATAATTTTGAACCAAACTCCACCAACGGCCTTACCTGCTCCAGTGAGGATGTTAGTTTAGTGGCATTGTCAGCCAGTGCTTTGGCGTCCATTGCCATCTGTCTGTTCTGCTCCGTCTTGTTCTTCAGAGCTTCCACCTCCATGGAGAGGTTACTTAAACGCATCATGACATCCATCTGCTTGGCTTCTAGCTGCACCAGCTTTCCCTCCACCTGGAAGAGAACGAGACACAAAGAAGTTCACAAATGAGCACACTTGGAGTTAGAAAGAAAACCAGGACTTAAAGGAAAATGCTCATCAAGCAGGCAGAGTATGGAGAATATGTGAAACCTGCACATTTACACAAAAGACAGTTTCCAGGACGCTGTACCTCAGCAGTAGCATTTCTTGTGGCGTTCAGGTTGCTGTGGGCCTCTTTCAGGGCTGCGAGTGCTTTCTCTATGGCCTGCTCAGAATCTTTTAATGCCTCCTTGGTGCTTTTGGTCATATCTTTCACTTCCTCTGCTCGCTTCCTGCACAATAGCACCAGGAATTAGTCAGAGACAAATTATAGCTCTTTATAGTTTTATAGCTCTGCTTAATGAAGTGAAGTGCAGTTAATTAAACTTAAATTAAACGATTCCAGCTGGAATCCAACCAGCGACCTTTTGCTTGCCAAGCAAATGTGTTAACCACTACATTTTGGAGGCATTATCAGACATCAAGAGCGAGGGGTGCCTCGGGAATGAAGATCAAGGGCAGCCTATTATCACTATTTTTTATCACTATTACTTACTTGGCATCTTTAGCCTTGTCAAGCAGCTCCTTCACTTTATTGGTGTGCTGTGAGGTTTGATTGACGATCGCCTCAATATTGCTGATGTTGGCAAGGCTGTCCTTTATCTGCATGATCATTTTGTCCAGAGTGGTCCTGTTGAGTGGCAGCGTGATCGACAAGACCTGCAGAGCCACCTTCTCTATGCTCTCTGGATCTGCTCCCTCCTCTGGGCAGTACAAGAGAGGAGAGGGACAGAAGGAATGCAAATGCAGGAAGCATCAAATTTGATTTAGAAGCTGAAGCAGTGTCACCCACATACCAGTGAGAAAGTCTTTGATCGTCTTAATGAAGCCTTTCAGAAGATTATTAACGTCTTTAAATTTCTCTTTCTTCTTCTGGGCTTTTGCCAGCACGTTCATTGTCCGGTTCTTCACGTCTTGTGTGAGAGAAGCTACGTCCTGGAGCTGGACACAAGGAAGCAAGAGTCAGGTCAAAGAAACTTTGCACCCGTGTGCGGCTGAGCTGTGCATGCTGCGAGCACCTTTTTGGAGACCTTCTGCAGCTCCTGACTGGCAGCGTTCAGACTGTCTGTAACGTTGCTGGCAGCGTTCAGCGCGGCTACGGATGCGCTCACGGTCCCGTTGCATCCCACTCCTCCGCACACACGGTTTCCCCGATCGTCACGGCAGCCGGCGCCACCGCAACGACTGTCTGGGCAACTGCCGTTGACACTGTGATCGCTGTGACCGCCGCACACCTTAAAGACAGCAACATTTACTACGCATATGAGTCGACTGGGTTAGTGGGATAAGACTTCTTGAAGTGGAAACGTCAGCTGTGGACAAGAAGAATTAACGTGCAGTTCTATGAAGAGGAACCAGACTTCGAAGATGAAAAACGAAGCTACCACAGGCAAAGCATTGTAATGGCATTACATTTAAAATATCAGCTTCACCATTTCACAGGGAACCTTTACACTTCTAGCCTACGTGCAGACAGTAGTGACATTTACTTTACTTTCCTATCGACAAGTGCAACTGCCACATATCTTAAATAATCTTTTTCAGGCTGTGCATCCTTGTGGATTTCTTTTCATGCACTGTATATCTGAGGTGAGAAAGACCACTGCTGGTACCTTTGGTCATTGGGGACTGTCACAATTTAAAACATACTCACCAAACTGCGATGAGCTATTTCTGGAAAGAGGCTTTTTCTTAATCCATTAATTATGAACTGATTTGGCCGCTGTGCCACTAGATGTCACTGCAAGACTCTAGCAAGCAAATCCATAAGGGAACCACATCTGTAGAAACACTGTTCATGAACAACCTGGGCACGCTGCAGCCTCAAAAACACGTCGCTGAGGATTTTACGTGTTTGTAAGTAAACTTCTGTTACCAGACACTTTTCTTTTTTACAGATAGAACACATACTGTCATTATTACTGAAGCTCTCAAAGTTTTAGTAATTTAACACCAAGATGCCTAAAATTTTAACCTCATTTTCACTTTCTCAGTTTTTCTGGTTCTGATGCTTTTAACTGGGGATAATTTATCTGAATTTCAGGAGCAGTACTCTCATAAGTACCTGGGGATCTGCCCGACTCACCGCCAGTCCTCACTGAGGCCTTCCCCAGTCTGGAGTCTCTGGCTTAGATCTATGCTTATTCCACCTGCCGTCCTCTTTCAATAAATGTTGTCTAATCTAATTCAGGATGTGTTCATGCTAGTGAAACTAGACAATATCAAAATAGAGAAAAAACATTTTATCTTCTTTTCCCCTCATTTTCTGGATTGACTTACTAATTAAATGAAGAAAAAGACACCAGGAAGCCACACAGACCTTGTTTTTATGGAACACACTGCTTACCTTGTTGCTCAGGTGATTGACTTTTTTATGGAGGTCACGAGCCTTCTGTTGTAGCTCATTCAGGGATTTGTTCTGAGCAGCCACATTGCGGTTGATCGTGTCTTTATTGTCATCCAGCAGCTTCTCAGTGAGCTTCCGGGTTGCATTCGACTGTTCGACGGGACTGAGAGGACCAAACACCGAGGCGTTGCATTTCTCTTCAGCCTGCAGGGACTCCTGGTAGTACTTCTTCACTTTCTCAAACTGATCTGCGAGGAACACCGGCAGGATTTTAAACTGGTCCTGGATATGTATTTAGTCTACTTTCTGTGATTACAGTCATGCGGCTGTATATGACACATGCAGGGTTTGTGCTCACCCTGTGATGGTAACAAATTACCTGCAAACCCTGAGCTCAGGTACTCATTCAGCAGCTTCTGTTTGTGAGCCACAGTGGCGTTGACGTCCCTCAGCTCTTTTTCTAAGTCAGTCAGTGTGCGCCTCAGTGTCCTCTCTTTTTCTGCTGTTGTATTCAGCTCTTGGCCAATGCCCATCAGACGCCCATCAGTGAGGGCAATCTCAGCCCTGAAACACACGTAGGACACTGTTAAAATATCATTTAGCTAATGGTGAGAAACCAAACATCTAAACATGTTGTGACCTCCCCACCTGAGGTCATCGATGGCCTGTCCAATCAGCTGGTGGACCCTTTTGCTGTCCTGTGTACTGATCAGATCCTTCACCTGCTTCAGCTTCCTCTCCAGCTCTTTGATACGTGCATCCCCGATTCCCGGCGTGACGCCACCCTCCAGGATCTTCTGCATTCTGTACTGGATGTGCTCCAGGTCCCTTCTAATCTGGCACAGCGCGTCATCCCACAGCTGGAAGCACGGGTGACAGTGGACGCACCTGGGGAAGACGCCAGTGAAACCGCGAGCGCACTGATTGCACCGCAATCCCGCTGCTCCCTGCCGGCATTCACAAGACCCCGTAACTCTGTTGCACTGGGCCATCTCTGAGCCCTCCGGGTTACAGTTACACTCTGAATAAAGGAGAGAGAGGGGAAAATACTGTCTCAAAATGGAATGCGTAGCAATCAAGAAACAATCAAGGTGGAACTGAAGTGCAGACTGTCAGGTTTAATATCATTCTAACCACTGAGGAATCGCAGGCTTTTTTTTCATATACAGGCTCCTATTTTCAGCTGCTCAAATCAGTTGGACACTTATCACGGAGCGTGAACGGTTCCAACCACAAAATGTGATTGTTGGGGTGCAAAAATGAACCCCAACTCTCTCTGGACCGTATAAACACTCGGATCCTGTAAAGGTGAGTTCAGCAGCATAAAAAGAACTGGATATCCAAGAAAGACAAAAGTGGCGAATGACTGCAGGATGCAGTAAGAAGAAACACTTTACAAAATCCAGCAAAGTAAAGAAAGCTCTCCAGGAGGTGGGCTTGTTATTATAATTATAGGTCTACAAGGAAAAGAAGGCTTAACAAGAGAAAATGGCCAGTGACTTTAGCAGAAGTCATTGCCTGCAAAATTCATCAAAAGGCTCCTTCCTAAAAATAAAAAGACAAGATCAGACGCGTCTTGCCGAATCACATGTTCAAAAACGCAGCAGCTCTCGAGTAGCATTCTTCTTACAGCTGAACCTACACCAGGAGGACTGACCGGACAAATAACTTATGGAGAAAATGTATAAAGGAATTTCAGCACAGATCACAGATCAGCAAAACTGACTGAACGGCACTTTATTGTACTGATAGATGGATTCCAAACGTACAGCACAAGCAGCACAGCAGTTCTGGAACAGCCGAGGTAATCATCAGAAATGTTCAGACATAACTGAAGACACCGACTGACGCTTAAATCTAACTGACAGACAACATTAATGTATTTAGCAGCTCAAATGTTAAGAAATAAATCCCTGAATGGATAATAGGATGTTAGCGGGACACGATCAGAGGAATCAAATTGATCCTGACCTCTTTGAAAGCACAATACACTAATTTATGATGTTCTTCCTCAAACGATTCTGCATTATTATTGTTCACGCTCAGAAAAAGTGACCTGTAATGTAAGATGTCACATCTTGTTATAGCGGTCACAATGTGATTTACCGTTGCACTGCTCACGCGGATCTCCCCAGTGGAACATCTCACACTCGGTGCACTGTTTGCCTCCAAAGCCTGAGTGACAGTGGCACTGGCCCGTGAACTGGAGAGGACACAAACTGGTCAGGAACAAACAAAAAAGTACATCTGATGTTCTGTTTAGACAGAGGCGTACAATTATCCTCACCATGTTGCAGTGATTTCCCAGAGCATGCTGCGGGCTGCAGCTACAGGGCTCACAGCCCCGATCCTGACCATAGTTCCAGTGGTTTGAGGCACACTGGTCACAGTTATGGCCGACCACATTCTCCCTGCAAGGGCAGGCTCCGGTCTGCTGATCACAGTGACACTGTCCATCACTGCAGGCAGCCTGGACGGTACCGGCAGTCACACAGGTGCAGCCTGAGAACAGAAACAGATATGCAGCGAGTTCTACTCTTTCCAATAAATTAATTTGAATTCATTCATTAAATAAATAAAACAAAACACCCACACATCATCCACTGAAAAATACCACTGAAGGTATTTTTCTTTAAAAAGAAGATAATGGAATTCAGTGAATTTGTCATCACTCACGCCTGCAATCGTGGGCCAAAGCGTTGCCATAGTAACCGAGCTGGCACTGGGCGCAGGACGGGCCGTCGGTGTGGTACAGGCAATTCAGGCACCGGCCAGTCCTGGGGTCACATGACCCAGGATCCTGGGTGTCTATGTTGCCGCTGCAGTCACACGGGAGGCACTGTCCGCCGGCCCGTTCGGGGTTGCCATAGTAACCGGGGGCACACTGATCACACCGGAGACCTATGAGAGCAAAGAGTGAAGAAATAAATGAAGCTTTAAAAGTCATTTTCACTGAAGTGACTGTGCAGTGCTGGACTGTGAGATGACTGTTTTCTATGAACCTGTGTGCAGTGAACTGTATCATCGCCGCTTTGTGAGAACTCACCAGTGAAGCCTTGTTTGCAGTTACACGTGATCTGATCACTGGTATGGTCAACTTGACAAGAATGCGCATTGAAGTTATCGGAGTTGGGGTTACCCGGGCAGGGGCAGGGCCGGCAGTGCTCCCCTGATCCAAGCACTGGGTTTCCAAAAAATGTATCCACACAACTGGAACAAAATAATGTCAGACATTTGCTATCAGTCTGACAACTCGCACAAAGGAGCTGAATAAAGTGTGACACCGAGTTTTCCTTACCGCTCACAGAGATGTCCTGCTGTGAAGTCCCTGCAGCTCCTACATTCTCCTGTGCGGGGGTCGCAGAGGTCGGCGTGGCCATTACACTGACAGGAGGTGCAGCCGGGGAAGCCCCACTGGCCTGGTTGGCAGTCAGAGCACTGCCGCCCAGTGGCTCCTTGTCTGCACTGGCACTGGCCTGTAACTGGGTCACACTGGTGGCTCAGTGAACCCTCGGAGTGGCAGTCACAGGCTGGGTGGGAGTTTAGAGAGTTTATTAAGAGACAGCTGATTTATTAGGAGACTCTTTTCTTTATTGCGAGCAGCAATATTCCATATTTTTTTTATGTTTTTTTCCAAACATGAATACCACGTTTGCACAGGAAAAGCCAATGTAATTAGATGACCTTCAGATGATGACTTCCTTTTTAATAGGGTAAAATGATAATGTGTCTTTGAAGTTTTTGTTTTTCCATTAGAAATCTGCCACAGCATCAATATCAGACTCTCGTTTGCTCCGCTTTATATACAACACTTAAGCTTCACTGGAACACAAGGACCTAAATATTCTAACTACTCCTCTTTTGTTCTGTAGCTTTCAAAAAACAGAAATTAGCCAGTTAAATAAGCAGCTTATTTCACAGAGAGCAGATTATACGAGTTCATTTTCACAATTGCACAATGTGATTTACATATTTTGTGTCTGCGTGCCTGATCAGTTAGCCCTCAACTCCTGTGTGTGTGGATGTGCGCATGGACACGCGAGGTCACAGTAAATTCAGCCAAACCTTTTCAGGGTGATTACATTTCTGCTCAGAAGAAGTGAAATAAGCAATGAATGTCTTTCTGACAAAGTAAATTTATTTTGTAAAAAACGGCCATGAATGCATCTGGCCTTCAAAATAACTATGCCACAGTCGCTTCAAAATATTTATTATTAATCTGAACGAAAATTCACTTTAAAAATTGTAGTATTTTTTTTCAGATAGTTCTTTGTTTCTGAGTAGCACTGAGAAAATCACCTTTGAAAGTAAAAGGAAGGGTCTAAAGGGCGTTCACACAGAAAGAGATTCGCAGTCGTTGATGATTGGATGCTAGTGAGACTTAACACAGGGGGCTGGCACAGAGGAACACTAACAGGGACCAAGGCACAGGGAAATAGAAGCAGACGCAGGGGAGACAGGAACAAAGGGAACTAGAAAACCACAACTAATAAAACCAGAACTAAGATGAATACGGAAAACCAAAGTGAACTAGAAAAGAACAAAAACCCAGAGAAAACAGAACTAAACACAAAAGTAAATCACAATCAAAGTGAAACAAAACATAACCAAAACACAAGACACTGGGCCACCGGCCCAGGATCATGACAGACCTTCCAGAACAAATGAACAAGCAGCTCTTCCTCCTGCACACTCAGATTATCTGTTACATTCATGATCTGTCCTTCCTTGCACTTAAATGTAATACAGCTCTTACGGACCCTTCAGTACTGTAAATATCTTGGATATTTTTAAGTAATAAGTAATTAAGTTAGTAATTAAGCATATTTTGTCCATATTTTGTTAATATTATGGAATTCACACATCTGTAACTACCATTTTTTTTTAAAAATTGAAATCTTTTTTTTAAATTTTGTTTCATTTAAATTTAAATCTACTAAACAATAAAGAGATTAATTCTGTCTGAAGTTGCTACATACTCAGACCTGGGAAAAGTGTGTTATATGGCAGATGTGCTAGTCACTGAGCAGACTCACCAGTGCAGCCGCTCACACCAAAGCCGTACGTCCCTGGGGCACACTGGTCGCAGCGCCGCCCTATCACGTTGGGTTTACAATGGCACCGACCTCCCACCTTATCACACTCACCGCTGAGGGAGCCCTGAGGGTCACACTCACAGGCTGGATACAGCAGATATAAGACATGGAAGAAAATATCAAATGTTTTTTATTTAAAACGGGTTTGAATCTGAATGGATCTGTTAGTCTAATGCTTTGGTGTCTACTTACGCAGGGCGCCATCATGAATAATGGAAGAAATGCTGCAGATGAGTTTGGAGCACATCTCAGCCAGTGCCGGCATTGGTGTGATCATAAAAGAATCAAGGCACATGTAGCGGATCATCTCCTCCCGACGCTGCTCTGACTCTGGGGTGGTACCTTGAAAACCAGGAAGCTCTGTGTATTTGGGGATCAGTACCAGCTATTGGGCCAAAAGAAGGAAAGATTTAAAGAGAACAGTTACATCAATTCATGTAAAAGGCAAAGTAAAGAAAAGCCCCTTATGTACATAAAACCAAACCAAGGATAAAAATTCTATTAAAAATTACATAGATATATAAAATATAAGTATGTGATATTCTGGTCAGTAACTGCAGTTTTTTCCCATTTTCCCATCACTGGGGGTGATGCAAGCAACACCCACGTGAGGCCACCCACTGCTGTGGCTCATTTGGACCAGTCTTAACACACACACACACACACACACACACACACACACACACACACACACACACACACACACACACACACACACA
>JAVDPK010001520.1:27892-50544 GCA_034780415.1 Cichlasoma orientale
GGAGCCATGATTCATGTCAGTCCACTTGTTGCAACAGCTCTCCAAAGTGTGATCACTCCTTTTTACCTGCATACTAACGAGCAGATGTAATCTGATGCAGGTGTTAGTGTTTGTAATGAAAATTTGCAGGGTGATTCCATAATTTTTTCCTCAGAATTGAGTGATTCCATAATTTATTCCCTGTGCTTGTTCTACAAATCTAACTGTTACTGGCTACCACAGTTATTTTTCTTGATTTCTTTTATTGTTTCTTAAAGCCAGAAAGTTGCCATTTGAAATGTCTTTAGTTTTTTTGTCATGTCTGTGATCTGCTTTTTTCTACAAAATTAAACAACTGAAGGAACATCCTCAGAAACTGCTGATTCCATAATTTTTGCCAGGGGTTGTAGAAGCAGTCCGCATGCCTAGGTGCTTGGTTTGATACACCTGTGGAAGTGACTGGAACACCTGAATTCAATGATAGTGTACCACAATGATGTTGCTAATCCAATATGCTGCAACATTAACTCTTTATCTCTGTTTTGGTCTCCACCGGTTTTGAATTATCAAATGATTTTTTTAAAGAAAACAACTGCCTGATGACAGTAAAATTTACAAAACTGTAAATCTGCACGGCGGAAAAGCAAAACTGTGAGTTGAAAGTGACTCCACAGGAGGGAGGAGAACCCAGGACAATCAGCTATCCTCCACTGTGAGTCTGTGACAGAGACTCCTGTGAAGTGACACATTGTCACTTGATCTGTAAGCAATGTAAACACTTTAATCAAACCACCCTCAGTGGTATTTGGTTTTGGTAGGCTCTGCTCTCTGCCATGCAGACAGATTAAACAACAAATAATAATGAACACTTTTCAGCTAGACTGTTTTTCATAATTTTATTTGACTCTATTGGGATTCTTATTCATTGGGTCTCACTCTTTAATCTGTCCCATTTTTTTCTTGACCACAAAACTGGAGTCCCAATACCCTACACTCTTTTTTTCAGCTCGACTAGTTTGGGATGATGTGATTAACTTGACAGTTAAGCTCTTAATTAGGCAAACTGGCAAGTCGTCGACATGCACATGACCACAAAGGCCTAAAACTGTAGATGTTGGACTGTCTGCTGATACAACTGCACGGTCATTTTGGAGACTATAGTCTGTGTTGCTGCTCCATTATCACTAATTTTAGTTTTCCATGAAATTTATATCAATGAGCACAGGCTAAATAAAAGATGGCTACAGTAGTGGATACTGGTTCCTTTTAGGGGTCTTCACAAACCAAAAAGAAGTCCCTGAAAGAAAAACAGTCATACTGTTTGCTGAAGCTGCCGAATACGTCTGAGCGCTGCCTGGTGCTGCTGCGACTTGGTAATGTCACGGTGCCGCCGGTGCCTCCTGAGCTGGTTGCTGAGGTGCTGAACACAGTCATTAGTTGCCTGCTGACGAACTGGGCCCTGGGGAGGAGAGAAGAGGAGAGCTTTGACCTTCAACCGACCCTTTAATGGAAATAAAATTTGTAATTATAATTCCCCACACACAAAAACACAAACACTGCAACACTTATTTAGAACCCCCATCCCATCTTCAACAGTACCAAACTTGTATAGTGCACGTCTGGAGCATACAAATGCATACAAATGTGCAAGCAAGTGAATAACTTAAACACAGGATGCTTGTTTATTGAGATGAAATGATCCAAGTCTTACTTTTATAACACGTAAACTTTTGGTTAAACATTTTTGGCGTACTTATAACAAAGTTAATAACACAGACACAGCTCCACTATGCTTCACTGTAAGTGATGCCTGTCAACTACAGTAATGTAAGCTACTCTAGGACAACAAAGCCACAGATGCTCATCAGCCTGGCAGTGACCCATTTCCTGTATATGTGCCACATGTCTGTGCTGAAACCCACTGGAGAGTCACACTGTATTTATTTATAGGCGATCTGTACAGGGAACTCCAGCTGCAACAGAACTGATGGAAAAGGTGTAAAAGCAGTCCAAACCAGTGGCTGAGCTTCTGCAGACCTGTACTGTAACTAAGAGGAAGAAGAGACCAGGAAGGGCAGCCAGCACTTCCTCCAACAACTTTTGCAAGACGTGTGGTCCCATCAGGAAGTTCAAGGTGTGTTATCAAATTGTAACTTCAAACCCTTTTCTCCAAAAATAAAATTTTCCTTTGGCCTTTTCATGTAAAAAGTTGCTTAAAGCTTCTTTACTTTTTATCCGAGTTTTGTTTTTGTTCTTATTTCCACTAATGATCTGTTGACAAATCAAATCTCTAATTCCTGAACACTCCCCCCCTTTTTTTTTTCCTAATGCTGTGTTTTGGGAGTACTGCAGACAGTAGATTCTAGGTTCCCACTCGCATGCTGTCTGTAAAGAGCAGAAATGAGAGATAACAGCGAGCCACTTCCAAGAAGACCCCGCTTGTGCATCACCCATGTCTCATTGTTTGCTTTCAGAGGGGCGTTTCTGATCTTATCTATGCTTAGTTTGGCCAAACTGAACCCTTTATGTGCAGCTCAGCAAACAGAAAGTCCCATCCTTCTAACTTTCAGTGCATAATCTATGAGCTCATCTTCATCTGGGGAAGAAGATTAATTTTGGGATTAAATCAACCAAATTTCTGATCCAAAAATCCTTAATCCGATTCAACAAGTAGCATCGCTGATCACCTTGTGTCTGAAAACTGAAAGAATGTGTCATCATCTACAGTTTCTTCTTTTTCTTGTCGTTTGCAGCACTGGGTTAGAGCAGTTAGAGAGCAAATCATTCAGATACATGAATGGCATCTTTACAACCCACAAGAACGGTTTTAAATCTGCTGACAAACTTTCAGAATCTTTTTCAGTGAGCTCATTTGAAATAAATAGGAACACACGCAGGGGTTAAAGTGGGATTTGGCAGGTGGGGGAACCCTAAGAACAGGTGTAGTGGTGTGGGGGAAGGAATTACTTCGAAATAAGTCACATAACTTGTTTTGTGAGCGCCGGGTTGCAATAAGCAGTGATATTTATTGAGCTGTTTGCATTGCATCTGAAATTACCCGCCACTTCAAAAGAAAAAGAAAAACTTACTCCTCTTCTGTAACACTGGCTAGATGCACACAGGATTGAGAAGAACAAAGGATGTGCTCAGGGTGTAAGATGGGCGTGGGATATGATTATAGATCATTATTTTATTATTAGTGGGCAGGTATCTCCATGCCGTCACTGGAAGCGAGGCCAGGCTGCACACGCAAAATGAACTCATTTGACAGTAATATGAATTAATTTCTCATTAATTGAAGGTTCTGACCCACTTTAACCCCTGAGCACGCGTAACCCAGCAACCCGTGGCAATGTTACAAACAGCAGAAAAGCAGTTAAAGGTGAGCGTAGGGGAGGAGAGACGTTTCACAGCTGTGTCTGTCGTACATACTGTAGAACGTTTTGTGAAACATTTCATGTAATCTGGAGGATTTCACCTCGGATTCATCTTCTGTGCTCAAACTGCTGGAGCGTGACAGGGAGAAACAAAGACTTAATTTGTGTGTGCGTGCAATGTGCTGCACAGCAATAATGAACTGTGACAGGTTGGTATCTGTGTGCCGTGTAGTGATTTCATGGGTTACGTCAGCTGTGCAGTTCTGCACAGAAATGCAGGACTTCGACTGCACCCCTCTTATTTTAACAAGCCACGCTCGCCACTTACAGACAACATTTCTTTTGCGTCAAAGAACCATCTCCACTTGTTTAGTGTCTCACATTTCTTCTCATAACATTCCAGAGTCACTGAAGTCAGTTTTCCCTACATTCCTGCAGCTGTGATGTTGTAAGCATGGACTGTTGCAGCTTGCCCCGAGGGCTGAAGGAGGAAGTATTGCATGCTGTGTGTCTCTTAACGATGAGGAGGATGGAGGCAGGCGCTGGGTACAGCGAGCAGACGCGGGGAAAAGCACGTGTATAAATGTGGGTAGATAGAGATGGTAAATAGCGATAGTGACGTGAGGAAGAATGAGTCTGTCAGGCGTGTACAGGAACAGGCTTGTCACAGTGACAAAATCTCCTTGTTCAAATAGGCTGCAGCGCTGATCAGCCTGGTGCTTTGAAAATACAAAAGTCCAAATGGATCATGATAATTAACGCAATACGACACAGTGTTATTAAAGTAAGAAAAAACAAAGAGAGACAAATTTGATTTCACTAAAATTACAATTAACTCTTGGTTTGACTTTATGTTGCCTCCTTTTTACTTCAAGTTATTCCATCCATCCATTTTCTGTCACTTCCCTGTGCTGCAGGGGCAGCAGTCTGAGCAGACACACCCAGACTTTCTCCTTGTTCTACAATATTTGCTCGCTCAATTTAAACACATTCAGAATTTTTGAAGTTAAATTGTACAATGCATCGTTTTCAAGTAGTTCAGGAAAAAGTAAGTGTCAGCCTCACCGGCAGTGCAGGGTCAGCAGGAGAGTGTCCGGTGGCATCTTCAGCCTCATATCTGTAGTAGTCCAGCGGAGCACAAAAATACCCGGGCTGCACATCGGCGCACTGGCGACCAATTAGATGCCTCCTGCAGTCACACTGGCCGGTTTCCATCATGCACCTGAAGTATCACACAGAACAATGTGTAGACAACTGTTTATTGGTGTTCTTGGTGTTTCCTGTCTCTTCACTGGCTCTGTTTTGCTGCCCGCATGAATAAGCAGACTGAGTAATTCACAGCCTCACTTCATGGCCAGCGCATGCGTTTTGCATCTAAATGAAATGCTTCCAATTTACAAGACCCTTTGTTGTTAAAAGCAGAACACAGAAGATTAAAGAGCCCTTTTACCTGTTGTTGAAGGCTCCACCAAAGTCACAGTCACAGGGTCTGCAGCCTGCCAGGTCATTACTGAGCCCCCAGTACTCAGGCTAAGGAATGAACACAAACCTCACAGTTAGGATGGGCATGTGGGCCTTTTTTAAACACCAAAGTGTGTCTAAAGCTCTTTTACAGTGTTACAGTGTTTTACTGTAACATTGTATGCATAACTAAAATACAAGGGGCCTCTGTAAAGGGGACAGTAAATACAATTTTCTCTGATCACCTCACCTACAAATATGGATGTTTAAATTTGCAGTCAGGAAATGAAGGCAGTTTCAGCTCTTAGTGCACTGCGTGTCCTGTCATTACACAGGCCGTGTTCACCGTAACAGCAAGAAAATTGTGCTACTTAAGTTGTATTTTTAAACAATATCCCGAAGTGCGGTGTTTCGCTGATTGGTGCACTCATGTTGGCAACTTTTCAGTCAGATTGCTGTACACATAATTGTGAGTGATTACGCACACTTTTAGTATGGATCCCACACAGGGTTTGAAATAATTATTCATTATAAAATAATGAAAACATCTGCCAGTGCATTATTTAAAGATCCTCACTCAGAGCTCCCTATTTTTATTCTTGGACTCCACTGGAAAAGCTTTCTACACAATAGATTTTTATGCATTCGAGGCAAATAATAAGCAAATAAGCAAACTCGGAGATGAGCTTAGGACATTAAAACCTAAGCAGCAGAAGATTTTAACAGAAGAGCCACTGTTACTAACCAAACACTGGCTGCAGTAGCGACCCGTGACATATCTTTTGCAGGAGCAGTCCCCACTGATCTGATCACAAGGAGCTCCCATCGTAATGATGCCACGAGGGTCGCAGTTGCAAGCTGATGAAGAAAGACACAGAAACACACGCACATGGAATATGATAACTCCAGAAACCATCTTTCTTCCTGTTCAAACGTGACGTGTTTCGGTGGTCGATGAACACATACGTTGGCAGCCCAGCGGGTCGTTCTGGCTGAGTCCATAATAACCCTCCTTGCAGTCATCGCAGCGCTTGCCTTTCACGTTGGCCTTACAGCGGCACTGTCCCGCAATCATCCCCATTTCAAGGTCAGTGTGGCTGTCACACACTCCTCCCTCCGATGATCCCACGGGGTCACAGTCACAGGCTTGAGGTAAAAGAAATGATGGAGATTGTAGGTAAACGGTGAAAGAAATGACAAGGGGAAAATTCAGTGTTTCAGAGAAAAATCTTTCTTTTATACTCAAAACCACAGGTGAGAATCCAGAATCATGGCTGAAAGGAAAAAGAGACTCACCGACACAAACCTGCGGGTCCCTGATATCCCTGTTAGGGTCTTGGTAGTAGAAAGGTTTACATATCTCACAGTTGCGTCCCATAGTGTTGTGCAGGCAGTCATCGCAAACTCCTCCACTAACACTGCCTGTGGCCAAATACACTGCCATGTCAAAGTGGCACTGGTTTGAGTGGCCATTACAGTTACACTCTGCAGAAACAGGTGAAAACAAAAGAACAATTAAAGAACCTTTAGGGGAACATGAATATCATCTTGACAGTGTCATAACAATTGCATAAAAAACATCACATCGCGTTAGCTCCTCCCATTTTCTTTAAAAGGGGACCTATAACGCTTCATATTTTTATTTATGGACACTAGAGTAGCCTTGCATAGTTCAAAATAATCCTCATTGATCTTATAATGAGTCTTGGTGCAGTCCCTCAGGTCATCTGCTCTCTGAAACAAGCCATTTAAGCACCACTCCCGACTGGCTTCCCCTCACAGCAGGTGGGGATTCTGTGCTTATAGTCAAAGCTGTGCATCTGAGATGACACATTAGCAGTGAATTAGCAGTGCTAATATTTAATATACATAATTCAACTTAAATGATCTGAAATGACCTTTCTAGCATAGATGTATTTGTAGTTTGCATCCATGAAAAGAATCTCAGTAATCTGTAAAACATGAAGGTCTATGTCTGAAAATGTGTTTTCATTGGTTAGGGTTAGGGTTAGGGTGACTCCCTTCAGTACCAACAGGCATTTACATGAAAAAGAATTTGTACTCTATTTCATTAAACAGCCAAAAGGTGAGAAAAACACATCAGAAAACCATAAAGAAAGCATTTCAGCAGAGAGTGCCCGTGCATCCCACCTCTGCAGGTGTGAGGGTTCTCCGCCTCCGCCGGTCTCCACGGCAGGTCGTGGTGGAAACCTCTGCAGCGCTCACAGTTCAGGCCTTCTGTGTTATGTTTGCACACACAGCGACCGTGGATCTGAATGCAGCAAAAAGAAAGGCGAACAGGTTAGTATAGCCATTGTAAATGAGAATGGCATGATTCACTGGACAAATGTGCAGCATTGTGGCGATAACGTCAGAGTCCGTGAGCTTTTGGGAGCATAATGCACTAACTCACCATGCCGCTCTCCCTGGCGTCAACCCCTGGCACAGGGGCGCATTCTGAGGCATGGCCGTAACAGAAGCAGCTCCCTCGCACCACGAGCTCGTAGATGGCGTAGTAATATTTCTGCAGGACATCAGGGCGTCGGTCCAGAAGGTCATCTCCCAGAGTGTTGAGCTTTGTGAAGTTAATGCGCAGGTTGGTGATGCGCAAAAGTTCTGCAAAGTTAAAAAAAGGTTGAAAATTCATTACTATGAATGCAATGCGTGTCCAACCTCTGCTGTATTAAAAAGGGCTGCACACAGTGAATATACTGCCATAGCTGCAACCACTGGGTAACAGAACAGAGTGCTGTCTTTTGTCTGGGCTGAATGCAGCCCTGATGAGTTAGCAGGAAGAGGTGAAGTTTGGTGACCTTGCGGCTTGCTTTCTTAAGAAGTCAGGGACGCTCCATAGACTGCATTTAGACTCCATCAAAGTCAAAACACGACCACGTCCAAATGTGGCCGTGTCGGTGCACTTCCACGTTGACTGCAACGCTTCTGTGAGCGTTAACATGAATTTTCCATTATCAATATGACTCAGCTAATTGGTTATAAGAGATGGGAAACCTTGGGCTTTTATTAGTAGCAAGCGATTGTTTAATACAAAATAAAAATTTCAGTGTCTCAGAGGAATAAAGGTTGGCATTTTCTGCTCATGCATCCAGTCTTTCTATAGGGAGAATAAAATAATACCGGCAAAGTGAAAGAAGCAAAAATGCTGTACAGCTAATGTTAATGGTTTATATGCAGTACACAAACATTTTCACAGACCTTGAATATCTAAGCTGTAGGGGTCTGCCACAGGAATGGCAGGATCCAGAACTTTATAAATGACCTTGAATTAAAAAAAGAGATGTTTTTAGACAGACAAAATACAGAGATACCTTCCATTAGACTGCAGTATTACAGAATATTCGACAAGCCCATTACAGATGTTCAACAAACATGTGCACAGAAGGAACAGCATGCAATGACAGATGCCTTAATATCTTCAAACTGCACTTGAAATATGAAGTTAAAATAACATTTTTTAACTAATGTGCTTGAAAGCTATCGAAAACTATGCTTATATGCACTGTCAGCATCATTGAGCTCTAACCAGTGTGAGTGCATTTCTTTCCACCTAAATGTTTCCAAAAGCACATTTTAAAGCATTTTATGTTCAGTGTTGTTTCCATGGACCGCAGCTAGTTTACTTGTGTGCAGTTCACACAACCTAGTGCAGCACACTAACCAGTGTTAGGGTCTTCTGTTTGTTAAGTTCTGTTTTTCAGTAAATGGGAATGCAAGCATTTAACTACCAAAACAGATGCTTTTATTGTGAAAGAACCACAGAAGGCACAAACAATGTGACAAAATCTGCGAGTCTTCTGCAAGATTGCCATCTCCCTTACTCTGCCCTGGTGCTGTGTGGACACATAACACTGACCTGTGAGTTACTCAAACACAAAAAGGCAGCTAAATCAAAGAATGAACCAGTGCTGTGTCTACACATAACAGAAAACTTAGCAAAGAACCAATTTAAATTGTATCTTTAGGCACTTTGTTACTAGCAGCCTGTCTCAAAAACACACAATTTCTTCCAATTTTTTTTTTTAGCTGAATCTGTGAAAAATGTCAAATAACACAGTTCAACAGGCATAAAATAAATGTTAAATAGACTAGTTCTTATATAGTGCTTTCCTACTCTAGCTGAGCACTCAGAGCACTTTATACATATTAATTTTTACACCAACAAAGTGATTCCCTTAGAGCTATTAGCCAAAAAACCTGCCAAATTTGGTATAGTGTGCAGCGTGTCCCTAAGAAATTCAGGAAAACTGAACAAGTAGAGGACAAAAGACGTGGCAGGTCTAAAAGAAACTATCTGCAACAGAAGAACGGTATCTGAAAGTCACGTACTTACTAAAAAAATCCAGCAAAGACCTGAAACAGGACCTGAGAGATGCAGCCGGCTCTTTAGTTCATTCATCTACTGTTTGCTCAACCTCACCAGAAATCCTCTCAAGAATAAGGAAGGGAAACGGGGGAACAAAAGGTGAGCTGTGCCAAATTACCCAAGAACTGGACTGAAAATCAGTGGAAACTGGTGCAGTGAGTATCTACAGCCAGTAAAGTCTCTGTCACGGAAATAAAAGCAGCCAACATCCAAAGAAGACCTTTGAATGTCCTTCAAGAAGCCTGGAGAACTATTCCTGAAGACTACATAAGAAAGTTTGTCTAAGAGAGTTCAGTCTGTGCTGAAGAATAAAGGTGTTCATACCAAATATTGACTTTCAACCTTTCATTTTCAATCAATTGCTGCACTCTTTTTCCATTTTCCTCGCAAAATATAAAGAAAAGACGTTTGCACGGTACCGAGTCATTAGACTATACTTCAGTGGGTTTAAATCTGAAAGATGCAGAAAGGGTAACAAAGTGGAAGCGTGCTGACCTTTTTCTAAAACATGCCTCTTTACTACTACAGATATCTTTTTAACTTTTACCTCTCCATTCGTGGAGGGTTCGATGTCAGAGTAGCGTTCCTCACAGATGATGTCATTGATATGGTGCAAGCCATTGGCCCGGATGCTAGGAAAGGTTCTGGAACAGTTTGAGGCAAAGTAGCGGTACGGACGCCAAGTGCGGCCAAAGTCAGCTGAGCGCTCGATGAACATAGCTGCAGGTCGGAAAGTCTGAAGAGAGACAGTGAGAAAGATTTATCTGAACCTTTTGCTTGCAGTACAAACAGGATTTATGGCTGATGGAATGCAGCCACCACACGACAAACACACACCTGCAGAATTATTGTCTGTCCCTTGGCATGCTTAAGCACATACAGCATTGGCTTTCCAACAGCGGTCCTTAACACATGCAGATACCCACGTACAGAACAAAACTGTGTGTACCTTGAACTTCATGATGAGATGTGTGAAGTGGAATTCAGCCTCCAGGTTGAGCCTGATGCTGACGCTCTCCTGTCCTGTGGGGAAAACAGCTTAATGACTGCTGATTGACTGTTGGAGACTTTTACCTTCTTTCCTTTCAGGTTTGTCTCATTTGGGAAATATCAAAGTGCCACTGTTACTCCCACATAAACGCAAATTAGCACCAGAATGAACATTTCTGTGAAGGACTTTTCCCCTTTTTTATGATTTTACTGCAACGGCAGCACTGAGGTGTAAGCCCTGTTCACATGGGGTTAGTATAAGCTGGACAGTGTCTGGTTTTTTTTCTGTGACACATTCATATGGGGTAAGCAAAGTCTGTACTTTGCATGAACATATTGACAACCGTTGCTATGCTTGTTATCACTTTCATCATCCTTCAAAGTTTTTCTTTTCTGATGGATCGGAGCTTGGCCTTCCTGTAAACGGGTCCACATGCCAAAACATAAGAAACATACAGAACATAAGAGATATTGGACTCAAACGGCTGTCCAAACTTTGATTTAAAATTTCAAACAGTCTCCATAATCACTAGTATGCTGATTTCCAGTCCTGGTATGATCATGTTTGTTGAAATATGTTATTTTTTCTTCACAAATTACAGATACATCACAGATTCACATCACGGACAAATTGCACAATTATTACACATCAATAGAGGTCCCCAGGTAAAACTGGCCCCATGCAAAAAGGGCATCATGATGTAACTGAGAAACACAACAAGGAGAGTAAACATGTTCCTCACAGACTCATATATAAATATATGAGGACAGAAGCAATCAGCGCAGTGAACACACTGTTCACGTCCTTTTATTTTACAGAATAAAGACACACAAACCGTTGACAGACTGCCACCAGGTGTTGACTCCGTTGCTGTCCGTGAGGTAGATCACGTTTTTGATGCGGTGGCTGTTGGTGTGCACGTTCGGCCTGTAGGGATGCTGGGAGTTACACTCGAAACACTTGTCTGGTTGCTGGAGAAGGAGAAAAGTTTTTTTTTGAAAGAATAACTACAAATTTAAACTATAAAAAAAAGTTAATTTATTAAAATAAAATGCAAGCATATTTTTTTTAATATCATTACCATCACTGTTTTTACCAAATGATTACAAAAGGATGCACCAGCATTGCTGGAGAATCATTTAAGCTTGTTGTAATTGTGTTAGCGTATCACTTGTGACTTAAATCTGTTGCTCTTATGTAGCGTTTTGTACAAAAATGTCACAATCAGCTGTGTTGCAGGCAGGAGAAGGACCCACAAGACAGGACTTGAAACTTAATTTCAGAACTGGACGGGGCCAGCAGCACAAACTAGGAATACTACTTTATCAAAGATAGCGACAGATGGGAGAGCACACAGTCTGACTGAGATGGAAGGCAAACAATACACGAGATAGACTAAAAGCAGGACACCACAGACTAAACACGGAGACATGGACCGAATAAGGAAACACAGGGAACAGAAATCCAAACGGCAAGATATGAACTACAGAGCCTTATATCAAAAGCAACAAAAATCATCAACCCCAAAAATCATGGTTTGGATTCTAGAGCAGGGACTGAAAGGTTGGAAAAAACAGTGATTAAAACACGAGAAAGGAGAGGAGAGAAACATCAGCAAAAAAACAAAGGAAAATCTCCTCCTCCCTAATCTCTTCATCTGAGGAGATTACAGATTAAGATGTAAAAAAACATTCTTTCAGCAACCTGAAAATAAGGCTTTTACTTCCTAAACAAACCATAACATTGGCTAAATATCGAACAATGTGTCGCTTTCAACATCTTGGCACAGCATAGCTTTAATTTAAATGCTAAAGTCAGCATGCTAACGTGCTCACAGTGCAATGGAAACATGCTGATTGGCAACCACATTTTTACTGTATCAGTATTTACTGATCAGTGAGAAATATAAAGTAGGGATGGGATTAAATATTTCAAGCACATTTTTATCATAGAAAAACTTTGAATAAATAAATACATTTCACATTATGAGGGTGTTAGTCCCAGGATCACCAAAATCTTGAGCATGAGTGTGTTCGGCTTGTTTGGCAAATTTTGTGGAAGCTCATCGAATATTATTAGGTCATTTCACTAAAAATGTGTCAATAAACATATCTCTAAGAGGATCCAAGGCTACTACTATGGGATGAATTGCTCTCTGTGATAATACACTAACACAATGTTTGTATCAGCAACATAAAAGAGAGGCAAAAAAGTCAAGGAACAGCACTGAGACTAATAAGAGGGGAAGACACAGGAAGAATAAAAGACAGACTGAGTTAAAAGCTGACACAGGTGATTCAGGAGAGAAGGGGAATAATCTTGAAATCAGAGCGTATGGGAAAATGAAGGGTGGCTTCAAAAGGGTAGACTGATGCAGACAAGAGCAGTGAGTCTGCAGTACAGGAGTCTCAAACAGCTCCAGGGATGAAGGACTAAGTGCGTGTGGAAGGGAGGTGGCGAGTTCAGGGATCCAGAGAGTGAGAGAGATGCTGAGAAAGAGTAAAAAGAGGGGGCCATGAAGAGGGGAACCGGGAAAGAGGGCAAACCAGGGAGATGAGGGTAAGTTGGCAAGAGAAACAGTAGATTCCATGGCTTCTAAATTAGGTTGTCAAGGGTGATTAAGCTGCTAACAACAGCATGGCTGTTAATGAGACTCAGCTGAGAATTGAAAAGAAGGCATGCTGGAAACAGTGTGCATGTGGATGTAATGTGGATGTGCATATCCACCTGCATGCACACTATCTCCAGCCTGCTGGATTTATGTGTGTACACATGCACATTGCACATATACATGTGCACACTAAAATATGATATGATACAACCTTCAAAGTGGCTATAACCAGAATAGAAAGAAGAGTGGAAGGCCCTGCGCGGCTAAGCAAGAGGACAAAAGCCAGTACAAGCATGCTTATCTTTCCAGGAAGCATAGAAATGTTATGGTTTTGGTGACAGTAAAGTGGGAGATTTATACAGGACAAAGGGATCTTAAACAACAAGGCTACCACTCCAGTTTGTATCGCCGTGCCCCGTGAAGGGCACTCCAAACTATCTGAAGAAAAGCAGGAAGCTGTTATTCTGTCTCTAACACAGAGGCCAGTGAAGCCTCTGCATCTCAACCCTACTGAGCTGTTTTGTATACAGTTTGACTGTAATAATAATAAATTTATTAGACCACTTGTCATAAAACAAGAAAACACAAATATTTTAGAAATCTGTCAGAAATTTGTTTTAAACTAAAAATGACTGAATTCATTGAACTGATTCCACGTTTTTACACCCAAATTTGAGCCGGCACACCGGATTTCTCTGAGAAGTCAGAAATGAATCAAGCACAATATTCAACCACTAAACTAATTTTTACCAATCAAAACAATCTTAGAAGCACTTCTAGAAGCATGGGGGTGAAAATTCCTCAGATTACTCCAACAAACGAGTGTAAATGATGATTATTTGAGGAAAGAAAAATTTGAAAGTCAAACTTAACATATTTCAAGTAAACTTAATTTATTATTTCTAGGCTTGTCTATGTTACTATATTTCTGATTCACTTTGCAACTCATTTGATAAATAAGAGCATCATTTTTTTCATGAAAAACATGACATTCTGTGGATGGGACAGTAACAGTCTCAGTCCTATTCAGCTTCTATTTCACGAGCACTTTAAAGCTGCAGTCGGTGACCCGCTCTTCCTGTTCTGAGCTCCTACTTATCTCCAATTAGTCAGACGTGGTCAGCTCAGCTAAGTTATACGCACCTACGTTTGATGCTCATTTGAAAAACCTGCTTTGATACACAACAATGCTTATTTTACAAAAAAGTTAACCACCGTTTCCATCCATCGTTCCGTTTCCTTTCTACCTCAGCACCACATCTGAAGCTGATCTCACTCTTTTCTCCTGGACACAATTTTCTGTCTTTGACTTCCTTTATTTGCCATTCCTGCATTCCTGTCTCCTCTTAGACCTTTCTTCTTGTTAATTTCTACACAACTCAACTTTCTATGCAACTCCTAAATGCAATGCATCTCCAGTGACACAAGGCGGGAACTGTGCATGCCAGCTATGCAATCCAATCTCTCTGTCATGTTTGTGCATGTGAAGCTGGATCCAAATGCAGACTTGAAGCAGAGGATGAATATACAATTTATTTTATTTATTATTTCAGGGAGGCAGAAGCGCAACAGGCAACTGATAAAGTCTATAAATCCAAATAGGCCATTAAAGACAGTAGGCAAAAATGCTGCGTGTGTAAGTGAACAGACAACTTTCATTAAGACACAGGAGAATGTGATGGATTATAAGAGTATTTCATTAAATTAATGTTTAAAAGACAGTTTTAATTTTTATGCTTTCAGCTGCAACCTCGTTCCTGTAGCCCACTTATCCTCAACGCCTGACACGGACCTTGTTAATCTGGGCGACGTCAAGACCTGGGAAATCAGCAACTGAGGACTAGTGAGTGTCAGAACCTCTATTGTGGATAAAACAACAAAGATCTATGAGTGCATCAGGAATATGGCCACAAATGATCATGTGCTCAGTGAATACCTCAGGCAGCAGAAACCCGAGAAAACAGAGGAGCAAGAACAGGAACCATCACAGAAGAACAGACCCCTGCACGGCATGTACCACCAGCAGATAGAAGAAGTGGCTGATATTGAACAATCCTACCATGGCTGAACAAAGCTGGACTGAAGGACAGCACAGTGGCACTAATGATAGCAGCATGGGAATAAGCTCTAAGCACAAGACCCATAGAGGCTGGGGTCTACCACACAAGGAAAGACCCCAGGTGCAGGACGTGCAGAGATGCCCCTGAGACAATCCAGAACATAACAGCAGGGTGCAAGATGCTAGCAGGCAGAGCATACATGGAACGCCATAACCAAGTGGCTGGCAAAGTATACAGGAACATCTGTATGACCTCGAAGTCACGAGGTCAAAATGGGATACGCCCCTACGGGTGGTCGAGAATGACCGAGCTAAGATCCTGTGGGACTTCCAGATAAAGATGATCAATGAATCTTCAAGGAATGGTGATTTGCCGGAGAACTGATTGGTCAGCAGGTGGTAATTTCATACCTCTTTATCTTTAATCTGGAACAATCTGCTCCAGAGCACATTAGATTCCCAGCATAAGTTGCCACGGGGATTTAACGCGGTAAGAAGTAAACCACCTCAGTAGTACAGAAAACAAGTGTTAACCCCGAAGTTACCTCGATGAGACGATATCCTACTTCGTAGTACAGGACCCAGGTGACACAAACGCGGTGGAGGAAGTACAACTAAATGCCAGACACAAAGAACAGGAGGCTACCAAAACAAAACAGGAAGTAAATAAACACATAACAGAAGGATCTGACAAGAGGGAAACACTGGAAAGACTGGACTGATAACGTAATTAGTAAACTGAAAACAGAAAGACAATACTAACTGATTAGACTCAGCCTCCAAAAAAAAAAAAAAGCTAAAGCTCAAGGATAACAAATGTAGACCAACTCAAGAATCAACAGAGGACATTAAATAATAAACAGAGTTTGAAAGTCTGCAACTCAAAAACACCATATCAAAATCCCAGGAACACGTCACTCACAACGAGCATAAACACCACATAGGAGAACCTACATCCAATACAAGAGATCTGAGCACCATATATGCTTCCTATTACTGTAGAAGAAGGCTGTCCTGCTCAGCTGGGAGTTGACGGTGGTAAATATTCCTGTCCTGAGGCAAAGGAAGAGCAGGCACATACATGCAGACGCGCGGAAATGCATGAATGAAGGCAGCGTGAATGACAACAGCGCGGTGAGCATGCTGGGAGACGTATTATTGCAGTTAAAACAGAAAAACAACAGTTGCACATCGAAGAAATGAAGACTATAACACCATTTAGTCCCTAATAACTGAAGCTGCATATGCATCTTTTTATTTCACATGTATTTCATACGTGTGTATTAGTAAAGCTGCACAGAAAACATACAAAAAAGAGAAGCAGGGACAGAGAGAGCGAAAGAGAGCGTATATGGAAAGAAGGTGTGGCTGACTTGTGTATTTGCACCTGGGGCCTGTGTAGCAGGCCTTGCTCATTGAAACAAGGCTACAAAGAAACAGACAGATCAACAATTGAAGATGGAGTAGCGCGGGGTGACGGGTGAAGATGGATGAATGTGTTATATTGAGAACAAGCCATGAAAATGTTCTTTTCACTATTCAGGTTTTATTGTGAGGGAAATGGAAACGTAATGAATGATGTGAAGTGAGAGCCAAGCAGAGTGCATGTGGCCAATTTTTACAGTCTATGCTACGCAAAAATCTATATAAATTCCAATGAAGGAAGAAAATTATGTACTCGGGTCTTGTGTCATTATGGGGCTCTACAATCATAATCAGATGCTACTGCCAGTTGCTCCCAATTCACGCTCAGAATCTTGATGCTTTTGCTCTTCGTATTTATGTATTTACACTATACATTCAAGGGTTTGAATGTGTGACTGACCTGCAGGTGACTGACAATGCAGTATTTCTCTGGTCCATTAAGGCCACAAGTGGAGGTGGCAGTTAGATTGGCAGCCCGTCCAATCAGGAGGTTTCCTGTTGCAGGGTAACAGCTTCCCTCCGTGCAGCCATGAGGACTTGACGGGAGCTCTTGTCCAAATGTACAGACAGCTGAACATGAAGGGATGGATGGTAGAAACAGAAAATAGAATCATTAATCACAGTTAACTTCACATTAACATTTCCACTAATTTAGATATTTTTGTCGTATTAAAAATTACACTTTTTCCCCAAAGATTTTAGGTTTAATAAGAACCACAAAACTCCGCAACAGGCACCCAAAAACCAGTTGGACATGATTAGGTATCCAGCAGATCTTTACTTCTTTACTGCCAAGTAAACTGCTTTGAATCATATACTGGCAAATTAGACTAATTAAATTAAACCACAAGTAACCATATTTGGTCATGAGGATGGATTGCTAAGGTAGTAACTAAAGCTAGCAAGCGTGGTCTATAATGTGCACTTCCACAATGCATCGATATGTACATTAGCCATATATCTGCTGATTAGTGCTAAATAACAGACACACACTAACAGATTAATAAAACAATAGAATTTCAAGCAACAAGACTGAACCACACAATTCTTGGACTTCTTTACCACCTAAAAGACCATATTATTAAAAGCCATATTAAAAGTTGTTCAGAAAGGCGCCAAAAGCACAAACATGGTGAAGAGGCCCTGTTCAGTGTCTCAAACTGACTCTGAGGTGAGTTCTAACAGAGAGCTCTCAGCTACAGCAGTCATGCAGTTAACGTTAAATTATTTTTCAAACACACGGGTTATTTAAAAACAAGGCCACTGTACAGTTTTTATAAATGGGGGAACTATCCATAAAGAACAAAACCATTTATTTTGTGCTGATTTTTAATTTTGTGATCATTTGTTATGATGATGCTCCCGTGTGGTGGAGGTTCTTTCTACTTTGAAGATAGAGAAATGTAACTAATCACCACTGGAGGGCATTCGATGGCATTGTGTTGGAGTGGGGAAAAAAATGGTTGCCGTGTGGTACTTCCAGTTGTCTGCTTGAAAAGTGTTTTATTTGTTCGGATCTCAGACACAACAGAAGTTTTGGCGACGAGGATGGGATTTTCAAGTTGGAAGACACAGAGTCCGCCGACGGAGCGACTCCATTGAGGCAACATGGGACTGAAACAAAAGAAAAAGCCGAGTGTTTGGTGAGTGAAAGGACCGCCGAAACGGAGCTAAGAAAATGGCGTTTGGCAAGCCAGAAGATTTTCACTTCGAGGAAAGTGAGGAAAGTTTTGACAGCTACCGCGAACAGTATTTTGCTGCAAATGACTTGGACACTAAAGCGGAGAAAACTAAGTCGGTATTTCTCACAGTGGTGGGGATCACATAGGGTTGTATCAATACAACAGGTTGCCCTATGGTGTTGCAAGTGCTCCTGCAATTTTCCAGAAAATAATGGATCAGGTACTTCAGGGCATGGATGGGGTTATCTGCTATCTTGATGATATTTTGATAACTGGTAAAGATGCAGAAAGCCACCTGGCTAACTTAAAGGAAGTTCTTAAGAGGCTAGAAGGCTACAATCTGAGGGTGAAGCGAGAAAAATGTGAATTCATGCAAGACAGGGTATCCTATTTAGGACATGTCATTGATGCCACAGGTATTCATCCTATGAAGGAAAAGACAACTGCCATTCAAAAGGCTCCAGTCCCAAGAAATGTAACAGAACTTAGGTCGTTCTTGGCTCTGTTAAACTATTATGGGAAGTTTATTCCAAACCTATCCACACTGATCCAGCCGATGTCGGCGTTGCTGCACAAAGATACAGACTGGATTTGGTCAGAAAACTGTCAAAATGCATTTGAGAATGCAAAGAAGGCTCTGCGATCTGACAAAGTTCTGATACATTTTGACTCAGAGTTGCCAATTATCTTAGCATGTGATCCATCTCCTTATGGAGTTGGTGCTGTGATCAGTCACCAAATGAAAGATGGAATTGCATTTGCATCAAGAATTTTAACCAAGACCGAACAGAACTACTCTCAGGCTGAAAAAGAAGCACTGGGCTTAGTGTTTGGTGTTATGAACTTTCATGACTACCTTTATGGAAGGAAATTCACCTTGGTGACAGATCACAAACCATTGTTGAAATTTTTGGGACCAAAAACAGGTGTACCTACTCTAGCTGCTGCTAGATTGCAAAAGTGGGCTTTATTTCTGGCTGCATACAAGTACGAGATTCAGTACAAGAGATCTGAGCAGCATAGTAATGCCGATGCTTTATCAAGGTTACCGATGAAACTGAGCGTGGATATGGTTTCAAACCCCATTTACAAAGTATCTTACCTCAAGGAGTTACCTCTCACTGAAAGGGAGATAGCAAAAGAAACAGACAAAGATCCTGTTTTGAAGGTGGTGAAACAGTTGGTGTTGACTGGCTGGCCTAAACATGTACAGGATGACTCACTGAAGCCTTATTTTCAGAGAAGATTCGAGCTTACTGTTGAGGTTGATTGTCTGCTCTGGGGGCTACGTGTGGTGATTCCTAATAAATTCAGAAACCAGCTGCTTTCGGAACAGCATGAACACCACTGGGGAATAGTAAAGAGTAGTTACAGGGGAGGGGAGAAGTGGTTGAATGGAGTTGTACAAGAAATTCTGGGTCCTGTAACTTACAGTGTTGAAGTGAATGGGAAGTGTGTAAAAAAACATGTAAATCAGATGTTGGGTGTAAATGGAAACCCAGCCCAGTTGACTAAAACAGACTCTTGTGGTGGAACTTTGTGGTGGGATTGTGATGATCTCGATGCAAACAAAGATGTGGATCAACAAAGGGAGGACAGCACTATTGGAAAACAGCCAACCGAGTTGCCGTCATCTACAGTCGACAGGAACACTCGCCCAGTAAGGAACCGGCGGCCTCCTGACATACTGAACTTGAAATTGCGATTATAACGTGAAAAAAAAAAGGTTTTTTTTTTCTGTTTGGTGTTAAAAAAAAATCAATAACTGAAAATGTTCAAGTAATGGAGAAATATTGATTTTACAGGGGAGGAGCTGTGGTGTTCCAGACACAGAATTAATGAACCCATAGTGTTGAGGTTTTTTTCATGATCATTTGTTATGATGATGTGTGGTGGAGGTTCTTTCTACTTTGAAGATAGAGAAATGTAACTAATCACCACTGGAGGGCGTTTCGATGGCATTGTGTTGGAGTGGAAATAAAAATGGTTGGCGTGTGGTACTTCCAGTTGTCTGCTTGAAAAGTGTTTTATTTGTTCTCAGACACAACAGTCTACAGCAGGGGCGGGCAACTCCAGGGCCCGAGGGCCGGTGTCCTGCAGGTTTTAGATGTGTCCCTGATCCAATACGCCTGAATCAAATGGCTGAATTACCTCCTCAGTATGCAGTCAAGTTCTCCAGAGTCCTGCTAATGACTTCTGTATGTGATTCAGGTGTGCTGGATCAGGAACATCTAAAAGCTGCAGGTACAGCGAGCGGCCCACTGGGCCTGGAATTGCCCACCCCTGGGCTAGAGTGACAGCTCAAACTGGTAGAGTGAGAGACTTTAAATTCATCATCTGAAAAATTTCTCTTTAAACTGCCGCTGTGTCCACAGTATTCACTCTACAGTCATCATTTTACCATCAAAACGTAGAACTGCTCTTCTACTTTCAAACATTGTGTCTCTCAACCCTGACAAATGTAAACTTTTTAAACTGTGATGGTTCAAGCAGAGGGAGTACCCTCCATCTCCTCCATTAAGCGAAATAGTAATTTTAGGGTCAAAACCTGAAAAGAGCCCTTTTTTTAAACTGCTCCCATGACCACATTTTTTAACCCAGGAAAATAAAAAATACACCGCTGGTTAGAGCAGGTCCTTGTGACGCTCACAGTTCAAAAATTATTTTGATAGGAGCTACAGTTTCTGATTTAGAAGCAGTTGTTCGACAGGTGCGCCGAGGCAAATTTAACAGATATTTCAGCAGTTAGGCAGTGCACCTGGCAACTGCTTTCAATTGTTAGATTTATATGTGTAGGAGCATTCTGATTGGCCGATGATACTTTTTTGTATTCAATCCTCGATGCTTTGATCTCAGAATGACATCATCGAATGACCAACACGCAACACTTCAGAAAATGTGTAGGAGCATTCTGATTGGCCGATGATACTTTTTGTATTCAATGCTCGATGCTTTGATCTCAGAATGACATCATCGAATGACCAACACCCGGCACAGTTCACCTGCAGTTGACGTCAACTTTTGAATATTTAGAGTGTGTTTTGGCAAATGTACAAGTTTACAGAAAACATTTTCGATAGGATGATGAACCATCTTTCATCTGTGGCCTCTGAGCAAAATTCAGGTGATCATTTATTTTAGATTTTTAAAAACAGTAAAACTGGGTGACACTGAACATCACTCAGACTTTTTGTCCATAATTTGATGACAGAACTAAGAAATCACTGCAGTACATGCAGCTTGATAATAGCTGGATTGATCTAATTTGTAGAGAGCTGTGGCACCTCTACCCAACTCAACCACGAGTCGGCCTCAGAGACTCCCAGAACAACAAAACGTGCCTGTGACTCCTCCCCAGCCTACAGCGGTCCATCAGCCTCCATAACCAACAGTGGGAGCCCATTCCTCCCACTTCCACGCGACAAAGGTAAACTGAAAGTGTGATAGGCAATAACAGTGAGTTTAAGCTTGTATTGTTTAGTCAGATTTGTAAATTCTCTATTAGCCTGCAGGTTTTAAGCCTTTTTCCATCAACACTTGCCACATTTACCCTTACTCGCGAAGTTCATATGTGAAAACAGTTTATTAGTCTCAAGATAATGCAATTACATATTCAGATGTGGGTAAGCAAGTGACGGGGATTAGAAGTGAGGCATGTGGTATAAAATGCTTTGAGTGCTCAAGTAGAGCAGAAAAACACTATATAAGATGCAGCTCATTTACAACACTAAAACGTGTTTCTGTGTTTGAGCAGCTCACTTTGAGGCGACATACCTGCAGCTTTTCAAGCTTGGAGAAGGAAGCTTCGGTTCAGTTTATGCTGGATGGAGAAAGACGAACTGCTTTCCAGTGAGTATAACGCATATATTCTTATATCTCGTGCACATTGTCACCATTCCCTGCACTAACCAAAGGACTCTCGACTCATCTGTAGGTGGCGATCAAATACATCCCCAAAAAAGATGTGGAGTTTGAACAAGTGGTGAGTGATTCAAACATTTAAAAATGTTTCACCTTCCTGTACCTTTGCTGTTTATGACCAGACAGAAAAATTCATGCACTCATTCACTTTTCTTTTCTTTAGGTCTTAAATGGGAAGACACACATGATCCCACTGGAGGTTCTCCTCATGATCAAAGCAGGAGGTGAACCAGGGTCAGTAGGCACTTCTGCGGCCGTGTCAATAATTGACTGGTATGACCTAGAGAAGGAAGTCATTCTGATCATGGAAAGACCAGACCCATGCGTGAGCCTGCAGAGCTACATAGAGAACAATGGTGGACGCCTGGAGGAGGATGTTGCTAAGGTACTATAGTCCGGCCCAGAGAAGCTCCACAGAGCTTATTTGATCATTGCCACACTGATGGGAATCAGTCCCTTCTTCAGCTCTCTGACTGTCCTCTTTGTGTTTCAGAACATCATGAAGCAGCTGGTGGACGCATCCTTAACAATGCACACCAAAGGCGTCTTCCACCGGGACATCAAGGTCGAAAACCTGCTCGTTGAAACCGGCTCCAATGAGCCTCGAGTGTGGGTCATAGACTTTGGATGTGGCTGCTGGGTACAGGAAGAGGCATACTCCATCTTCTCTGGTATGACATCTGACATCTGCTCTTCATTCAGCCGTTGCTCTGCGCAGTGATGATTTTGATTTCAGTCTGAACCTGTTCCTCATCCTTCCTTTCT
>JAVDPK010001521.1:10607-22373 GCA_034780415.1 Cichlasoma orientale
ATTTCACTGGTTCGGCCCACTTAAGATCAAAATGGGCTGTATGTGGCCCACGATGTAAGATGAGTTTGACATCCCTGACTTACACTATACACACACCAGCCACTTTGTTAAGATACATCTGTTCAACTGCTCTTTAATGCACATATCTAAGCAACCCATCACATGGGAGCAACTTAAAGCATTTAAGCATGGAGACATGGTCCAGACAACCTGCTGAAGTTTAAACTGATTTCAGAAACTGCTGATCTTCTGGGATTTTCATACACAACCATCTCTAGTGTTTACAGAGGATGCCCAGTAAGCAGTAGTTCTCTGGGTGAACATGCCTTGTTGCTGCCAGCGCCTTGTTGGTGCCAGCACCTTACTGAATCTGTGCCCTGAAGAATTAAGTAACTTAGACAAAACTAGTATTTATTGGTAGCTTCACAATTACTTTTTTGCAAGTGGGCCAACAATGACTTTTGTATCCTTTCTTTTGGACTTATAAAGGAGGTGGCTGTTGGATCAACCTACACATGGTGTGTTTAAATTGGTGCATGAAACACATGACAGCAGTTGCCAATTTTCATTGGTTCTTTAAGAACGAATGCAATTCAACCTGACCTCCAAAGAGAACGAATTCTTGATTTTTGATGGCCTGATGTTGTGAGTTGTGTTTAAGTAAAAAAAATTCCACATTCAGCGTGACTAGCCACAACTATCGTGGCATTTTTAAATGTTTTCAAATTTATCCTCGAAATATCTATATCTCATGCCATTAAAAATATAAACATCTACTGCATTTATTATTTTTGGATTATAATATGACATGATTTTTTTTTATTATTTAAAAACATTTCAGAATGTCTACATCTAAAAGCTGATTTAAAAATTGCTTTTGTATGAGGTGAACTGGATGCAGCAGGTCTGTAACTTCTGCTGCTCAGTATATGGATGACAATTAAAGATACTTTGTGTTCTTTTTCTACAATGTGTTTTCTTGGTGTGAGTGCTTTAAATAACACAGAATAAAGTCAAGCATTTAAATGTATGCAACAGTGACTTGACTGGCTCAGGTATGTTCATGAATGGAATGGAACGCAGGACGCTGTGTGCAACCGTGTGTGCAAATAAAAACAGAATGCAACATGGGCAGCGGTGGTTAGCCACCGTTACAGTTAGAATACCATCTGGAAGGCCTGGGTTCGATTCCACCTTGGCCTGGGCCTCTCTCTCTGTGTGGAGTTTGCATGTTCTCCCCGTGTCTGCGTGGGTTTCCTCCCACAGTCCAAAGACATGCACTTGCTGGGGTTAGGTTAATTGGCCAATCTGAATTGCCCATAGGTGTGAATGAGAGCATGATTGTGAGTGCGAATGCTTGTCTGTGTTTCTGTGTTAGCCCTGCGACAGACTGGCGACCTTTCCAGGGTGTACCCTGCCTCTCGCCCTATGTCAGCTGGGATAGGCTCCAGCCCCCCGCGACCCTGAAAAGGAGAAGCGAATGGATGTATGGATGGTTTAGAATTGTCTTGCTAAACTATGCAAGGCCTTCTCTGAAAAAGATGTCTGGATTGGAGCAGATGTTGCTTTAAACCCTATATGCACCCTTCATCATCGATGGTGCCTTTCCAGATATGTAAGCTGCCAATTCCATACGCACTAATGCACCTCTTTACCATCAGAAATACAGGCTTTTGAACTATTTGAGTGCTAATAAAAAGCTGGATGGTCCCTCTCCTGTTTATTCTGGAGGAGAGGAGTTTACTCAGAAGAGCTTTTTTCATTGCTAGTATTGGTACCAGAGTGGAAATTTCAGGCTTTTATCTTCAATAGTTTTTAAAACGTTCAAAAGTATTTGATATATAAAGCTAAAATTTCACAGCACTCATTATATATGTCCATAAAAATTTATTTACATTTTACACAGTATCTTAACTTTTGGGTGTGCATTAACATCATAGCTCCTTTGAGCAGTATTTATTTAATATATTTCTCTCCCTGCTATCCTCTACTTTTCCACACGCTGGTGAAACTGAGTGACCGTGGTGTAAACGGCTTCGGGGAGCTTTTTAAATGAATGGAAGGCTGTTTAAACGCAGACACGTTTTCTTTCCTTCAGTAAAAAGCTGATGATTGATGGTTGAAGATTTTCAGCGCACTAGCAGCATCTGAACACTGAACTGGTTAGTCACTGATAAGGTCATTTTATTAGCTCTTACCAGGTGAAACGCCGATGTTCTCTCCTTCTGCTTCAGCAGATGTTTTGGTATCTTTCCTTCTTCTATACGGTCGCTTTGCTGTTGAAAAAAGAAGTTGTTTTAGTTTAAAACATATGCGCTTAAACTGGCATAAGACTACAGTTTGCTCTCGGGGAACTGATTCATTCATTTTAAGAACCACTGCATATAAGCAAATATCTGTTCTCATGGGTTCCCAAAACTAAAGTTTGGATGTGATATTCAGTCACCAGCCTGATTTTTTCTATTTTTTCATTTCTTACCAGCAGCACGGCGCGCAGTTTTTGAGTTTAATTCTTCTGGTTCTGCTACTGCATGGATATTTCTCTTTCTTCGGGTACGCTGTGACACTTTAAGATAAAAAAGACTAATTATAACAAAACAGTAGCATACAAATATATAATTTCAGAGTGATTAACATACTTTAAATTGCTGTAGAAACACAAAGAATCACTCACTCACCTCCTGCATCTGCCTCTAAGTCTTCAGCAGGCAACAGTGGAGTCCGGGAAATCTTTCTTCTGCCTTTTCTTTTTGCTTTTGGATGCAGAAAAAAGCAAAAAGAAAGCCATTGTACTGATGGTCTCAATACATCTCTTCTGCCATGAGTACTACCTTTTTGCTTCCAGTCACTCACCAGCATTTGCAGGAACATCTTGCTCTGTGTCCGAGTTCTCCATATACACTACCGGAACCTTTTTCTTTCTTCTTGGTCTCTTTCCTGCTAACAAGTGCAAACCAAATAACCACAGGACCAAATCATATGATCATTTAACAGTTTCAGTATTTTTCTTCACTTGTGTTTACCATAATATGAGGGGGAGACGGCATTCATCTTTGCTCCTGTTGTTTTTTCCTCTGCTTCCTCCCTTTCTTCATCTTCCCCCACAGAAACAACTTCCATGATGAGCGTTGGACTGCTGCTGTCTCTCTGGCTTTGGCCTCGCAGCTGAGACTGAGGCAGGGAGACAGCCTGTGATCAAAATCATTAAAAACCATCAGAAATACACTCTAAAATCTTCCCTGATTGACAGTACTTAAACTACTAACTGTATGTATAGGACCCCAACTATTCAGTGGCAGTATGTTTGTAAAGGGCAGGAGGCAAAGAGTGGTGCTGCTGTTGCAAATTAGCAATTATGATTGTTTATGAAACCAAAAATCTACACTGCAAGACTAAGAACTCACTCCTCCCACTCCCATGGTAACTGAGATACATTAATTACCAGAGAAATTACCTTGTTAGGCTGAGGACCTGCTGTGCAATCAGAGCCTCGGTCAGGGCTGCCTGCTGTAAAAATCAAAATAGTTGGCTTAGGTTAAAGAAAAGCTGACAGCCTGCAGTCTAGATGAAGAGAAAACGTCAATATAATGATAAACTACATGTAAATTATATTAATAAAGGTCTTGTTTGGGAAAGACTATAAATGTATTTGGCTGCAAAGACAGACAATTAAACATTCTTTATCAAATTAACATATAAAAACTGCTGTCCTGATAACTTACCTGAATCCCATTCAACCACTTCTCCATCAGAGTTGATTAAGCCTCCAATTTCTTCGTCTTGTGCCTCCTCTTCTTCCTCCTCCTCCCCTGCATGCAGTCTTACAGTCAAACGGAGTGTTCGGTCGTTTAAGTTTTCAGATGCCACCTTGAGTCCGCGTGACTTCGGGCGCTTACGTTCAGAAGAATTCTAAAAACAGAAAACAGAGCTAAAAGGAATTCACTTTCTGCATGTCTGCAGTGTCCTGTACACCACCACAGTGGATTTTAACTCAGACAATCAAGATTGAAGTGCAGACGTTCTGCTTTAATTTAAAGTATTGCATCAACTGTTTAGAAATTACAACCATTTTTATCCATTCTTGGAGGCTAAAAGTAATTGGACAAGTCCCTTGTTATTCCATGACAAATTAGGCAGATGGCAGACCTGGAGGTGATTACAATTGAATCTGTATTTAGTATCTTTTCACTGAACTCCCAATATGAAGTCCAAAGACATGTCGAAAGTGAGGGAGACCATCACTAGGCTGAAAAAACAAAATGAACCAGAGAAAATCAGAGAGAGCAGAAACTTTAGGAGTGGGCAAATCAACAATCTGGTTCATTCTTAAAAAGAAGGAATGCACTGACCAGCTCAGCAGCACCAAAAAGCCTAGAAGACCGTGTGAGACGATGCGAATAATGTTATGGAGTAGGAATGTATGGCTACCAGCACAACAGCACAACACAACTAGTGTTTACTAATGGTGTGACTGCTGACAGAAGTAGCAGGATGAACTGTGAAGTGTACAGGGCTATACTATGTGCTCAGATTCAGCCAAATGCTGCAAAACTGATTGGACAGCACTCCACCATGCAACTGGATAATGACCCAAAGAAAACTGCAAAAGTAACCCAAGACTTTCTCAAGCAAAGAAATTAGATATTCTTCCACAGCCACGTCAGTCACCTGATCTCAACCAGCAGAGCATGCTTTTCAGTTACTGAAGACACAACTGAATCCAGAGAGACCCACAAACAAGCAGCAACTGAAGGCGGCTGCAGTAAAGGCCTGACAGAGCATCTCGAGAGGAAAGAGACTTTGGTGATGTCCATGGGTTCAAGACTTCAGGTAGTCATTGACTGCAAAAGATTTTCATCCATGTATTAAAAAAAAATCATTGTGTTTAGAATTATGTTCCTTTGTCAAATTATGTTTAAGCCTTTTAATTAAAAAAAATGCATGAAACGATGTATATAAATGACTGTAATTCCTAAACAGTTAATATACTTTTGTTAAACTTCTTGAATTAAAGCTGAATTTCTGCACTTCAATCACATATTGTCTGATTTAAAATCCTGACGCAAAACTACACAGACTGTATCACTTTCTAAAAACTTATGGATCTAACTGTACCAACCTGAATCAAAGGGCCTCATGCAAAAACTTCATATTCTCATCCATTACTCTTATACCTGTAGCATTTCAAACTGGAGTCACCACACTCTCAAGTGCAAAAACTAAAGAGCTTGTGAACTGCTAACTTCAGCATGATTAATGAAGCATCCCAGAGAGCAGTAACATATTTGTGGAAAGTCAGCATTGGTATTATGGACCCTAGAAACGCAACATCAGGCTCAAAAGTGTTACTGAACTGTAAAAAGGTGGTTCACACTGGGGACTTTCAAGACATGCAGAAATGAGCACAAGCAATTTTTTTTTTATCTCAAAATCCAAAAATAAGAACATGCAATAAAAAATAAATAAAAATCAACAAGATCTCAAAAACAGTCGGAAATTCAGGACCACTTTGTTTTTTATACATCTTTCAATAGAGCAGAACTACACAGTGACATAAAGAAACAACTGCTTATAGAGTTAAATAACTATGGAGATGTTATACTGTCCAGTGCAAGAAGGGACTCAAACTGAATGAAATTTTTTTTACTTGCACTATTTTTTTTTACTTGCTACAACAGAGCTGGACCACTCTTACTTTGTACAAAAAAAACAAAATTCTTCACAAGGTAAATTGAAAGCTGCTCCTACATTTTCAAGTCTGTCTTAAAAAAATAGTCATTCCTCCTGTACGCACCAGACATTAAAAGACCTCTTTCTAATATGCTTACAATGTAGGTAATCTTACAAAGTCCTCTCGTCTTGTTGTCTTCCCTCCACTGCAGCCAAAAAGACAAAGTTAGCACCTTGCTTTGACCAGATCAGACTGCTGACAACTTGCAAAAGTGTTGGTTGCGTCTTTATGTTGTAACCCCTGGCCCCCCAATTGTTTTCTCCAGTTCTGCTGGAGGTTTCTTCCTGGTAAAAGGGAGTTCTTCCTCCCGACCATCGCCATGATTTTTTAGTGGACTGTCAGATTGGTGAGTTTTCTCTGTATCGTTGTAGTACCGTCACCTTACAATTTAAACTGGCTTGAGATGGCACAGCATGAGGACTTATGTCCCAAATATTCATATTGAAAGACAACAGAATGTGATCTTTTAATGGACAGCACGAACACAAGAGATGAGTACAGAGAGACAAAGACAGCTTCAGTGTTTAAATGGTTGCCTGACTGTTTTAAGACAGACCTGAAAAATGTTTAACTTTTTGTTTAAGAATAAATCCGTATGCACACGTTCTTGCATGAGGCCCACTGTGACATTATAAATCCATTCACAAATAACAAATGAATACAATTTTCTAAACTAGATGGCTAAAAATAACAATTATAAGAATGAAAACTTTGTGTTGATCATTTCATAATATCTCAAAAAGCTATATTAACATACAGTTTGGCATGGTGCTGATGTTTTGGTCTGCTGTAGCTCTTCTTCCGTATGTAAAGATGCTCTCTGGTCTTGGGCACAACACTCCTCGCCTGCCTCTGTTCCCTGATGGGATTTCACATTCCTTTTGTGACTGGGGGTCATGTCCCGTCCTGGGCAGGAGAAGGGTTTCTCTCCTGTGTTATTGCACTGATGCACAGTCACATTTCCGGGCACCATGCCACCTCTACAGGAAATCTGAGGTTTCTCATCGGCGCTCATGAGCGTGTGTCTCTGCAGGTTCGCTGTGGCAGGGCCAGGATTCTCAAAGCATTTCTCCACTGAACATCCTCTCTGGTGTTTCTTTACTCCGCATGAAACAGAGCTCTCCGTCCCACACGCTTTCTGGTGGGGAAGACAGGTGTCTACAGAAGTGTCCTCTTTTTCCCTCTCTGAGCTGAGGCTCTCATCTGCGTTTAATATTTGAAAATAAAAAGTAAAAAAAAAAAAAATCATGAACAAGCAACGATATGTATATCATCTAGTAAAGCGATGCTAAAATGCAAGATTTCCCACTCACTATTCTCACTCACAGTCCAGCCTTCCTCTTCCTCTTTGATGATTACTCGGATCCCTGGAATCTCACAGTTATAGTCGGGGCTTGCTGGTGCTTTTTTTGGCTCCTGATGTGGCGAAGACTGGTCACTGTAGTTTTCATTTAGACTCAGTGATAACGGGTCTTGAAGTTCGGGATCCTATGAAGATATGAAGACAGAGATTTAAGTTTTGTGTCCAACAGAAGTCTGAAGAAATAACAGGTTAATGCTCTACAACAGTGCAAGTTTATATGACTGTAACAAAACAAAAAAATCTCCATAATTTCTCTATCCACAAGAAAACTGACTCTCCACACACACCAAATGTTTTATTGTTGCTGTTACTGTTTATTGTATGCATCTATGGTGTGAATTTGAACATTCTAGGTCACATCGTTATAGTTATGGAATTCACAAGATTTTCAGAACACGTGACCTCTTACCTTTACTTTCAGGTCAAGGTCACTGAGATTTGAACTCATGCAAGATTTCTAGTACATGTGCCTAAGGTCTGAATTTGAACATTGTAGGTCACATCTTTATCGAGTTATGGCCAACGTTAAAGTATTTGCGCAAGAGACGCTGCTGCTGACACTGCCACCAACGCTATGATAATGCTTCAACTTTTTCTTTGAAACAGCAGCGCTTAAAAGGACCCACCTGAAAAAACGAAGAGCCTTTGCGCTGGTGTGAACCAGTAGATCAGTTTCTAAACTTTAAGTGAAGCAAAATGCATCACTACAAACCACGTGAGAACATCCAGTCCCCTTATTGGCTGGATGTGTTTGGGCCAGAAGCAACAAAAGTAAATACAGGAAGGAGCTGACAAAAGTAGTCCTCTGACAAAATATCAATGAGGCAGGAGACCTCACTGCTCATCCGAGTGAGCCCTTGGTTCAATTTCCAGCTAGCTGTTACAATCTGTGTACTCCAGTCATCTACGGTACTCCGCTGTGCAAAGCATACCTGGCTATGGGAAGGTCACACCATTACATTTTTAATCAAAAAAGTACAACTTACACAGTTTGTAATAACCTCTTCAACACAGACATTATAGCAGAGCGCTATGACACTCAAACAAACCTGAACTGAATCTACATTTGAATCCTGCAACTGAAAAAATGGTGATAGAAGATACAAGATTTAAAGCCTTATTTATACCGCACTTTTTTATGCCCCACTGATCACTGAATTTAAAGTTAATTTAGGTAATACTTCAAAATATCAGCCCAAATAGACACCCAGAACCATTCCAAGATGACTACATAGCAATGAGAGTTTTAACAGTAACACAATGCAAGTGATATTGCATTTTGTCAAGTGATTACATAATGCAGTGTTACAGGGTATAACATGGGTCCTTTAATTCACTCACATCCTACACTTGAGGTTTCATTGTTAAACAAGTAAGGCCACTTTCATGATGGCACAATAAGACAACATACCACTCTTGAATACATGCCTTAAATGTTTGATATAATATCACCCAGAGCTCGAGGGATACAGGATTTTTAATACAGATATCAATACCGATATTTGGTGAATTAAAAACATGATATATCAGCCACACGAAGCAAAAGCAATTGGTTATGTGTCGTTATTTATGAGTCCTTACTAAGATAATATGACAGTGCAGTTTAAAAATAAACTTGTTTTATTGTTACAACCATTCGTGGATTACTGGATCTGCTCGGATCAGCTGGCTGCCAACATGGAAGTTGCGGAGTGCCCTCTGGTGGACAAATTATGCAACATCAACACTCGTTACTTGGCTGAATGATGCTTCTCCTGATTCTTCTTTCTTTCTTATTTTTATTTAAATGTCGATACCGATAATTTGACAAATAGCTAATATTGGCTGTAATATTGTCTGGACCTTCATTGGGCATTAATTATTAAATATAAATAAACAACGTATCCGAGCCACAGGCTTTAACTATAAGTTAATCTTTCTTTCTTTTTTTAATACGAGGCCTGTGTACAGAGCCTTGATATGGCAATGTCAGAATACATTTAGCGGATATATTATTAGGGTTATGGAACAGGTTAAAACTGACCTTCAAATCAACCACCATCGATCAAACCACCACAGATTAATTACCTTAATAATTAAATGCTTAAATTTACTGAGTAACCAAACTAACCAACAAAACGTCAAAGAATTTGTTATTATTGCTGCATTAACTGGAGTTTAAAACCAACAGGGTAAAAATGGTGAGCTCAGAATCTGTTGTTATAATTTTAATGTAAAATAACAATCTTAAATACTGTATTAGCTTTTTCTTTTTATTCACAATTCATTTTTGCCAACGAGGCTAAGAAACAGACTGCACACACATATTCTCAGAACAGCCAGATCAACTCACATAAATGCAGTGAGGTTGGTATTATTCCACCCTGGGAAAATAATAACTTTTCCTGCAATAAACGCCTTCAGGAAGGTTATTGTATTAAACTTTTTTTTTAACAGTGCAGAAAACCAAAAAAAGTTGAGCCAGTACCTCTGTAAACGTGGTAGAAAATTAACCTGGAACTATTCTTATAGTTATGTATTAGTGTCAGGGGGGAAAGAGTTCAAGTTTCCAAGCTTCTAAAATTCTCAAAAATGAAAATATTTGTGTTATGCAATTGCAAAATGAAAATAATGAATTTCAAGAGATTTAGGATTATAGATTAATAATAATGGAAGTGTATTAATCCCCTATTTTTCAGGCTGCACCATTGCTTTTGCATATACAACCTGTTTTTGACTATTTTTATTTTCTGCTGTCAATCCCAGAGCTGTTAGGACAATAAAGATCTATTTTAATTGACAGGTCAAGTGATGATAACAGAGGACTTTAAAAAAAACAAACTATGTCATCACAGTATTTGTTATGCTTGCTACTGTCATAATGTTTGGATCCTGGAATTTAATACTGCAGTTTCCTCCGATCTCAACGTGCCTGAGTAATATCACTTTATATATAGGCTATAATCTGTGTATACACTCAGCACATAGTGTTACATGCCCTACTTTACTACTGTGGCATTGTCTTTGTGCAGCTTATCTACATATTAATCATCATTAATTATCACATATTCCTAAATTTTGGAGCTGCAATCTCATTAGTTCTTCAATCGCATTGTTTTATATCTTAATGAAGGTTTAATTTTGCTCATATTTACTTGTTACTACCAAGTTCTGCGCACCTTTTATTGAGCTGCACAAAGGACTTTAATACTAGTAACACGAACCTCACCAACCTTTCAAAGTAAACTTGTTTTTTCTCGCTTGCTAGCCTTACACCCTGCAGAAAAAAGGCTAAATATTTTCTTACTAGTTCACTTGGACTCTGAATAGATGCGTCTGTGTCTCGGTCAGACAGACGCAGTATATAAATCTTATGTTATCTTAATGAATGCAGCGCTGCCTACTTTAACAATTATTACCTGCTAACAAGCTAGCTTTAAAGCTATAATGGGATTATTGGTTATGTGCATGAACGTAAAGAGGTTAGCATCAAGTCCACACGAGTACACCCTCAACTAATACAGTACCCTTTACTTATCACCATAACCTGTTTACGGCGTTTACCTCGCTAGTTAACTATAACAGCGACATCAAACTGCAGCCAGCTGCACAGAAACAGCCTAAAAACCAGCTGAGCGGTCACATTACCTCAAACATTGTGCGAGCTCGGTGCCGGCTATGAAGGTTGTCATAGGAAAAACAGGACGAGCGATAAACGGAGCTAAGTTGAAGCGTTATTCCGGATGAGAGCAGCTGTCATGGACTAAACCTGCTCTCTGTGCTAGCTAAACTGTGTTGCGCCACCACTTTTTTTTTTTTTTTTTTCAAACAGCGGTTCTTCTTCTACTCCGCCGCCGCGTCCTCTCCTCCTCCTTCTTCTTCTACGCTGAAATTGCTGCCGCTGAATTGCTGCCTCCCCGTGAATAACGTGTGCATCTCTCCAGACAGGTTACGACGACCAAATATTCATTTTCTGCCCTCCACTTTTTCAGGCAACTTCTTTTTTTCAGCTGCGCCCTTTAGGGGACCATCTGCCTCCATCTCACCCTGTCCTCTGCATGTCCTCCTTCACTACATCCATCAACCCCCTCTGTAGTCTTCTTCTTTTTCTCCTTCCTGGTAGCTTCATTTTTAACATCCTTCATCCGGTATATCCACTATCCCTCCTCTGCAGATGTCCAAACCATCTCAGCCTTGCCTCTCCGACTTTGTCCCCAAGCTGCTTGACCTGAGCTGTCCCTCCGATGGACTCACTTCTAATCCTCTCCATCCTGGTCATGCTCAGTGAAAATCTTAACATCTTCATCTCTGCCACCTCCAGCTCAGCCTCCTGTCTTTTTGCCAGTGCTACCATCTCCAAACCATACAGCACAGCAGGTCTCACTACCATCTTGCAAACATTTACTTCCTTCTGTCACAAATCACCTCTGACACTCGTCTCCACCTGCTCCACCCTGTCTGCACCCACAGAGACTCCTGCCTGACCTCATCAGTCAACCTGCCCATCACCAATAAGCAGTCACATGAACCTGGTGGCTAAATAGATCACTGACTGTTGCACATATCAGTTGCTCCAGGTGTGTGTGTGTGTGTGTGTGTGTGTGTGTGTGTGTGTGTGTGTGTGTGTGTGTGTGTGTGTGTGTGTATAGAGATATTTACCCTAGCTCTAATAATTATAAACACCAAACTGTTG
>JAVDPK010001523.1:0-25519 GCA_034780415.1 Cichlasoma orientale
ATAGATAGATAGATAGATAGATAGATAGATAGATAGATAGATAGATAGATAGATAGATAGATAGATAGATAGATGTCCTTTTCTTATGTCCTACCATGAAGCTGGACACTTGATATTAGTTGAACTACTCGTGTTTTAAATGAAAAATGTTTGTCATTCTAGAAAAGTATCCAAAATCAGCAGGCAGAAAGACAGGAGAGTTCACAGGAGGCTCTGTGATCTCAGAGTGTGCACAAAACCATGGCAAGAACTGATGAATTTCTTCTGTGGTCTATGACCCCTGATTAAACAAACAAATTAAATTACAAATTAATAACTATAACCTGGCATTTCCCCTGGAGATATTACTAAAATCAGCACTGCCAACTTTATGCAAAGAAATCAATTTTTTATATTACCATAATACCCTTATAGGCCTATCTATCTTCCCAAATTAAATACTTCAATTACAGTGTAGCATAGCAGAATGGATTAGAACATTTTGGCCAGAGAGCAAAAGCCACTCACATTCATTTACACATTGTCACTGCAAGAAAACAAAGAAACAGAAACATCCAAATTATTTTTTTCAAACCTTGGAAAAATGTATTTGCACTCTAAATAAGTGTTCATCATTTGTGTTTTTCAAATTATCTTTCCATATTTTTCTGATTTTCCACATCATGCAATGATGTTTAGACTGTCAGCTTAGGTAAAAGTAAGTCACATCATGCATGGCATAAAATTCACTGCATACTTTTTTCTCCAGCTGCTGTTGCTGTGCTGTCCAATAATAATAAAAAAAAAAAACACTGTGTGTAATATTCCTCAATCGCAGCCATGCTCAGGGTGTTTTTCTGCATCGCCAATTTCTTCAATTTTTGTTTGGATTTCTGACTATAAATAAGTTTCACATCAGACTTTAAGATTTTTTCATTTCAATAGAACTAAACTTAATACAGAAAAAAAAAACTCTCTATGTAGCATCCTGCAGTTGTAGTAGAGTGAGTGAGTGTCCATCATACCAACGGCAGCTACTATGCAAAAGTCTTGAGCACCCCATTATATTTTGCCTGGAAATAGGTTGCAGTAATGTATTTAAACATGCAACAATATATATGGTAATACAGTGTATATAAGTAAAATACAGATTTTGTACAATTCTAACTTTGAAAATCAATATTTGGTTTATTCTTCAACTCAGCCTGACCTCTAGCTTTCTTGTCATTTTTCTAGTAGTCTTCAGGAACAGTTCTCTGTTCTTTTCATAGTAAGGTTCTAGCAGGACCCAAATTGCAGACTCAACAGCAATACTTCATGGCAAAAACTTGAAGCTGGGAGGGAATGCTATCGTGGGCTTGGGCTCAGGAGGTCACACCAGGGTTCTGCCAGAGAGGAGAAGACATGTTATTACTTTGTCCAGAAATGCTATGAAGAGTTTAAGCTTGACTACTTTCACTCTTACTTGTAGCAGCAAGGAGACAGAGCAGGGCTGGAGAACTTTGGTTGGCAGATTGGGTATCTGAGGTCCGCGGGTGGAGAGCTGGCAGGCATGTTGAGAGCTGGAGACAGGATCCTCTTGTGCAGACATCAGAGCTTGAGAGGAACAGTACACAGTTCCAAGCTGAACTGTTCCAGGGATTCCAGACAGAATTCCAGAAAGGTAATTCCACTCAAATCTAACAATAAACTAATTCAAAAACAAGGTCGGCCTAAGCATCACCTTATAGACAGGGACAGTCTGGCAGAGAGCTGCGACACCACGCAGCCTTGTAATGATTGCAGTTTGACTGACTCCTTGGAAAAAGGCACGGGGAGGACGCCTCACCCTTGAAGACTCCACCCTGAGGTCAAAAAAAGCCCAACAATTCCACCTGAGTGTAATTAAAAGGGAAGAGAAATAAAGGGGGAAAAAACAACCTACCAAATCATAACAGTGGTTTAAGGTAACTTAGGAATCCAGGACCATTCTTCTGGACCATATCCCACCAGGTACTGGATACCCCAACCCCGCTAGCGGACACTCAGAACCTTACAGACAATGTAAGCACTGGGGGGGTGGGGGGGGGGGTTGAGAAACATGGAATGTGGGATGTACTTTTATAGTCGCAGGGAGTTTCAGTCATATAGCAGTCTGGTTAGCAAGGATCTCAATCTCAAAAGGCCCAAGGAACCTTGTTGCTAGTGACTCTTCAGAGGAACGTCACAAGAGCAAAACCAGGAGAATATTGAGGGGCCGGGTCTTCTTTTGGTTTGCAATGCAGCAGGGAGAATTGTCGAAACAAGGCATCAGGCTTAGTATTGCGGGAGTCTGGGCGGTAAGTTACAACAAAGTTAAAATGACTCAAAAACAGGGACTATCTAGCTTTTCTAGCGTTTAACCGTTTGGCTTTTTTGCAGATATGACAGGTTTTTGTGGTCAGTCCAAAATGGTGATGGCCCCCTCCAACTAGTGCCACAACTCTTCTAGGGCTAGCTTGATTGCTAGCAGTTCTTTATCTCCAAAATCAAAATTCTTCTCAGGAGGAGAAAAATGACGGAAGAAGGCACAAGGATGTAGTCTGCCTTCAGACTTACGGTAAACGTTAGTGAATCAGAGAGAGCCTTGGAGTTGCTTACGGGAGGAGGGTGTGGGCCATTCCATAATGGCCTTCACATTCTCTGGGTCCGTCTTCACCTCCTCGCCCTCCCAAGGTGTAACCTTGAAAGGTGGCTCAGGTAGCTTGGAATATGCACTTTTCAGCTTTTACATATGTTCACCAATAGCTTAAGCATTAACCAAACATGCTCTTGATGCTAATGGAGATTCTTAGAGAAGATCAAAATATCATCCAAATATATGAAAACAAAGATGTTTAGAAAATCCCTAAGGATCTTGGCCAAAGCTCATAAAGCCGTGGGAGCATTGGTCAAGCCAAAAGGCATGACCAAATACTCAACATATCCTAGAGGGGTTTTGAAGGTGGTTTTCAATTTTGATCCCATCTCCCTCCCATATATTGTGCCTGCTGGTTTGTTGATAAATCCACCGGTATATTCTGACGGGAGTTGCTCTTTATTTTTAGCTTTGTCACATAACAACTCACCAGCAACTCCAAACATCGTCAACCCCCCCCCCCCAACCTGTGGTAGTACATCCGGTTTCAGTAAATGGGTGTTTCAAAATAAGAGTCCCATCGATACAGTTAGAACAAAACATTACACCATACACGAGTATTTCTAAGGTCCAGTTTAGAAAAGATGGGAAGCCAGATGGTGCAATGGTTCGAAGGCAGAGATCAGAGGAAGATGGCAGATGGTACTTAGTCTTTACTGTAATCTGCTGTGATCTGGTTAAGCCCTCAGTAATCAATACAAGGTCTTAATGTCTTGCCCTTTTTCCTCTACGAAAAAAAAAACAGCACTGACCGGGGAAGAAAACGGGCGAATGATCCCAGGAGCTAGCAAATCTTTGATGTAAGTCTCCATGACTTGGCACTCCAGGCGTGAGAGGTTATGTAATCATCTGGTAGGTAGTGAAGCTCCTGGTAACAAATGAATTGCACAGTCATACGGTCTGTATGGTGGGAATGATAATGCCTTTTCTTTGCTGAAAACCTGTCCAAGATCATGATACTCTGCAGGGATTAATGTGATATCTGGTGCGAAAAGAAAACCAGAACAATTCCCTTCTTTGGATATTGCCTTCCAACACTGCCTTAGTAATGTTGTTTGGGCTCTCAGGAGGCCAATCCATGTCTGGATGAGTGTTTGATTATTTATCTTTCCAGGTGTGTGTTGCATTTCACTGCCAATTTTTCCAATCTTGTCAAAGCTTTCCGGATAGTGGATCAAAATCTGACAGTACGTTTCAGCTTTCATAATCAGTTTTGACAAGCTCCCCAAAGCCACTGAGAGAAACGTAGCTCCAAAATTCTCCTGACCTCTTCTGTACATACTGATAACAGTTTGAAGTAAAAATTTCAAATTTGCATTCATCACTCCATCACACCTGTTGCCACTGGCATATCTCAGCTTTTTCTCCCTGCTTCCCTTCCTGAAGAATGTCTTCTTGAGTCCATTTCTGATGAGGCTTCAGTGAACAGTAGATGGATCAAATGAAGGACCAGATTCATCTCTCAAGTCCTGTGTCAGGTCTCTGCTGTTTTTTTTTTTGTTTTGTTTTGTTTTTTCTGGATTTATTTCTTAAGGACATGACTTCAAGATTCAGTTCATCTGCTGTGGATAGTTTTGCAGGCATAACAGTTGATCTCTTGTCCTCCACTTGTCCAGTTTCCTCAGTGTTTTTAAGGGTGCACTGCATGCCTTGCTGCAATATGCCAAGATTCCAGCCAATAGCTCTTTGAAAAATCACCTTATTGGTTCAAAAATACAATTTTATGTCTGCCAAACTGTGTTATCTTTGGCATTTTTCATAGATTCAACTAAAGAAATGGGAACAAGTGATGTATTTTTGTGACAGGCTGCTAGTAACAACGTGCCTAAAGATACCATATAAAATTGGTTCTTTGCTAAGTTGTCTGTTATGTTTAGACACAACACTGGCTCGTCCCTTGAGTTAGGTGAATTGTATATGCTTGAATGATTCATAAGTCAGTGTTAAGTAGCTTAACAAACACAAATAATAAAAAAAAAATTATCTGAAAATGGTTAGGTACAAGGACTGGACTGAAAATGAGTGAAAAGCATCCAATGTCCAATAGCGGGATATTTCTGTGTAGCAGTTCAGAACTGTAAACACAGCATTGGGATATCCCACACCTTTTCAGTTGATCTCATAAATACTTTTGTATTTATAATTTATAATTATAAACAATAACTTGAAGTCATTCAGGATTATTACAGAAACTAACAAAACAAAACAAGATTTACATTTCCATATGTAAATATTACATTTCCATAATTTATGTTTGGTAGCTTTGTTTTGTTCTTGGAGCACATTCCTCTCCCAACAGAACAGAGCAGGCGTGAAGGAAAATATGAAACTGATATAGTTACAGACAAATGATAAAAGCAGCTGAGGTGGACTTTATTTTCAAAGTGAATCTTTGGCCACTCTAAAGCAGCTTAAAGCAGCATATGTGAGAATGATCAAATGCTAAGCCATAAGTTGAGCCATGAGCTAATGTGGGCTGGCATTCAGATCAACTGATCTGCCAGAAGTGGCTTGACATTGTGGCTGTCTGAACTAATACTATTCTCAATTTTAGACTTCGATTTTTTACATCACCACAGTCAATTTAATCTTCTTTCCAAAATACAGTCTCATTTAGCTCCAATTTTTTGCTTCTAACAAATCCTATATCTTCTGTAGCTGCTAAATTATGTGCATATCCATTATGTGCACCATTTAGTTAGGCTATTGTGTGGTACTGAGGAGGCTGCATACAGTGGGCTTTTTTTAGAGCTATACTGTGACAGTAATTAAAGCAAACCAACACATTAGAAGCCGTGGGCCAGGTCTCTAAACATGGAGCTGAAACATGCTATAAAACTTCTTAATGCTGCAGTAGATTCAGCGTTAAATGTCTAGAAGTCCATCAATCACCATAAAAGAGCATTTTTCACTTTGTCAATCTCTTTTTGTATCATATAAGTAAGTTTTGTAAGCTTTTGACTATAGCCTCCTTAAATGTGAGTAATCAGCAGTACAAAATCAGAGCATCGTAGAGCAAATAAGGATATGTGTCTGTATAAATCTGCAGGCAAAGTCATTGAATTATTTTTTTCCACCAGTAGGCTCACCTGCACTGGAAAGAAACAGGTATATTTATGAGGAGCTAATGAAAAATGAATCAAATTAACTGACTTTCAAATAAATACATTATTCATAGAATATAAAATATATGTCAGAAAAATGCATGGTCATTGACCTGAAAACACTGAAAGGTCATTGCTAGAAGCGGGTCTCCCTGCCAGTGAACTATTAAGTCGGTTTCATAATAGAACCACCTGCCTCAGAAAATAATTGGGATGCTGAATAATTATTTGGCTTCCTTCCAAGGAAAATTTCCATCCATCAACATTTATTTAGACATTGAATGTTAGACATCTGTTTTGGGGGGTTCGGGAGAATATTTACTGAGAAACAGAGCTGTCGCCAATCCCCGGCGTTGTTGTTTTATCCCCACTACAGACAAGGGATTTAGAGGCCCTTTAGAAACAGTGATTGACAGCCATGTTAAATTACACAGAGCTTCCAGAAGAGGCTTCTTCCCTCGTGGTTAGACCGGCTGTAATTTTCCCTGAATCTGGTGCAAGCATTCCCCTGTTCCCGAGCCCTAATTTAACAGTCCTAAACCACCCTTGCGCACTTGATGCTGAACAAAAAAACAAATGTTGCTAATGCCAAGTTAATTAATAGAACCCCAGCTGCCTGGGCCTCAGAAAGACATACTATGCCAAGGAGGAAATAGTCTGCCCTGTACGTGTCCATAGTGACAATATTGCACTAGTGTCAACAGGACATGCCCTTATTGGCCTGCTCATCTGCTTTGTTAATTTTGTTTACAGAGCCTTTGCTTTCCAAAAAATGTTGTGATTAATTTCAGTATCATGGCTCTTGGGGGGTTTCCATATGCTGTCAGATCTGAAAGGCAGCTTGTGCTTCCACACAAGAGATAGTTGTGATAACTAGAAATCCAACTAGACAGGAAATTTGTTTAGGAAAGACTTGTTAAGTTGTTTTTCTTAGCTGCAGTTTGTCGTTACAGTCTACTGATCTTATCAAATTGATAAAATGCTTCAAAAAGGTCTATTAAATAATTTACATATGCCTTTATGATCACACACACATGCACACACACAATACATTCAGGTTCTGATTTTCAGAGTACAAAAGCTTAGTCAAAAACCTGGACCAACAACTTTTGTCGTCATTTCCGCATAAAGCCACAGAGCATGGATTGCAATGATATCGGAACAGGTATCCACAGTGTAAATAAGATAAATCCCACAGGATTTTAGCGATAAGGACTAATGGATAGACCAAAAAAAAAAAAAAAAAAACCAAACAAAACAAACAAACAAAGCATTTAAGGACACAGAGAACCGTTAAACACAGAACACGGAGATAATCACTGTATTTAAGATAACATGAGTAATCCCTCCTCCTCTTCATCAAGGGATGGGGTAATTGAAAGGATAGATAGCACCATGTTTCCATTGAGCGCAAAGCTTTATCTAATCCAGTTTTGAGTGAAGATAATTAAAGGTCAAATGTCCGACTAAGGTATCCACTACGGGGCCCCCTCTAATAAAACACCATGTCACCCAATCATTTAATTAACTTTGCTTTACATGTTGTATCTCTTAAATCGAGACAATATGCGATTGTGGGAGGCAAGGTCGTAAATCATCTTGCATGCCTGTAAACACTATCACTTAAAAGGGATGGTAGAGATCTAGCAAATGCTGTTAACAAATCTCCTTTGACCCGAGAAGCAGACCAGCAGCCCTCCTGCTCCGCCCTGATGCTTTCAGCAGAGAGCAGCAGCAGTAAACACCTTTCCAATTTGTCTCTGACTCTTTAGTTTTTCATATCTGGCCTACCTCCTGATATGAAAAGGCAGGTCAAATTGAGAAACATTGCCCTCAGTATGGTAACTGTGGTCATTTAATGGCTCTGAAATATGTAAGCATTTTTCCCCTCAGCACAAGGCATGCATGCTATTGATTCCTTTGGGGCTCCATTAGTCACAGCGATAACTCCACCGTCACATAAGTTACTGAGAGCCATCGCTCAGGCCAGAGACTGACAGCGGACAGGACAGAAAGGGACAGAAATCTATGAGCTCTTTATCTATCGACTTAGTTTTATTCAAGTGTGTGGGGTGTTGTCAGTAGTAACTATGTTATGTTATTAAAAACTAAGAGAAACTCTTACACAAACACAATAATTACGTATGTTCAATTTCCACCATTATCACTTCAAATCCAATCAGTCTTCAGAGTCATATTATTGAATGTATATGTGCAGCAGAGCATATGTATGAGGCACTGGTCCATCTGGATACAATGGGAAGGCTGGAAGCATATCCAAGGACAAATTACATTCACATCTTTTTGTAACTTGTTTTGCGCTAACTGTTCCGCTAATCAATATTTCTTTCTTTAATTCTATTCTTGTTTCTATCCTCATCTGTTTTAAACCCTTACCATTCATCCAATTTCTTCTGCTCATCCAATTCAGGGTCGCATTAGTGCTGCAGCCTATCCCAGTTGTCACAGGGCGACAGACAATGCTGGAGCCTGTTTTTTTTTTTAAATTTAGAAGAAAAGCAAATCAAGAAAGCAAAGACAGAAATACAGATAAATGCATAAGTTTTATATATTTGGTGGCCAGGCGACGTCTTCTGTGTAGACATGGAGGATTCCACTAGTTGCTATGCTAACATAACATTGTTATACAGTGAATTGTTCCGTCATCACAAAGAGCGAATGTGACTTTTCTCTCAGGTCATTTGTGTCCCACCTGTCATGACACCACGCCCCTCCAGGGGGGTGCAGCCCACAATTTAATCAACACTGGTTTAAAGTAAGCGAGGATTTTTTTTTTTTTTTAAATGGAGCACAGTTATTTAAAAAGCAACATATTTCAGAATATGTAAGGTTATCTGTTTTTTTTTGTTTTTTTTGTTTTTTTGGTCTTATGAAAAATTACAATACCTGCATCCTTAAGTTTTTTGTTTGCCAAACAATACCCTAGTTACCTGATTGTGTAAGAAACACAGTCAACATACGCAATCCACACTACAGAAAAAAGAAATCCATCTTCAACACAACCTGGCAACCAACAATCCACAACCTGAGTCAGTGGGTGTCCCTTAAGCTGTTCTCTGTGTAGGCAGAACATTTATCCGCTGAATGAATTAGCTGCTGTTTTAGCTGTTGCTTCACCACTTTAGTTCCCCTTACCCTGAAGACAAAGAACTATAAAGAGCAAGGTTTTAAAAGACACCAAAATAAATAATTGTGAGCTTAATGATATGTGACTCCTCAAATCCAAGTGTGTGAAAGTTAGTTACTAACTGAAGCTGGAAAAAACAGTCATTGATTCAAGTTTCCCAAATAATCAACTTAAATATTCAATAACTACACCATCACCAAAATCATTTCACAGCAGTTTTTTTTTTTTTTTTTTAGGAAAAAGTGCTTTAACATAGTTTATTTTGAGGTCGTAATCTGATCATAACTAAGTGATCATGTCTATGGTAAATTAAAAATGAATAAATAATTGAACCCAACCATGGATTTTGAGACGTGCTAATTTGTGTTACTTTGTGACTTTTTGCAATCATTAGGTTTATTTTGAACTCATTGTTTCAAAGTGATTTTTACATTTAGATAAAGGCCCAGATGTTTGATAGTGGCTTTTTAGTTGTGAATTTGACTTTTTGTTTATTAGTGGTTGGTTGTCTTGGTTGATTAGTAGTATCTTTGTATCTTGAATCTCAGTTCTTTGTTTCAGTTAATGGTTATTTCCATTAGTATTTTGCTTTGTGATTATTTTCCTTGTATCCTTGTGTTTCAAGTTTACATGTTAGAGTCTTGTGTTTCCGTGCGCCAGTACTTCCTGTTTTATTTTGGTGGTGAATTGTCCCTCTAGCTGTGGGTAACCTAGCTTTGAGTTCCCCTGTGTTTGTGGACCTTGTGTTTATAATTTGTAACATTTTCTGTAACCTGCTTCATGGATTCTGGACTATCACCTGGGAAATCAACATTAAAGTGTGCTTTGAGTTCTGTTCCTGCCTCATGCGTTTGGGTCCGTAAATAACTCAACAATCCACACAGCTCGTGACACTGTGATATGAATGTGTAATTTTTTATTTTGACAGCTCTGATGTATTATTGTCTCTTTGCCAACTTGATAGCAGCTTGTTCTTACATTGCCTTAAGTTGCCAAAAGCTGCCAATTAAAACTGTAAGCAGTTTTTTAAAGATATGTTCTGATTTATGTTAAGGGTTATTTTCAAAGAAGCAAAGGGGGGCATTGTCAGACTTATTAGTCCAACAAATTTCTACTTTGAGATAAATTGTGCTGATAAAATACTGACCTTGAATAGGCCCTTTCTGACTTACTACACAGAGTTGGAAAAGCATACATTTGCAACATTTTCTTCGCAGTCTTTATAAAAATATTCATGTCATGTGAATTTTTCTTCCAAGTGGTTCTCTCCTGAGAGGAATGGGTCACCCTGCAGTGTCACTAAGAATTTCATCAGTCTAGTTTCTGAGAGCTTTTGTGTCCTGTAATAGCATGCACATTGTTCCTGGGGTTTTTCCACTTTGATGAGAGCGCAATTCTGGCCAAACAATAGTTAGATTTTTTTGTTTGTTTGTTTTCAAAACATATCAAAATGCACCATGAAATACTGACAACAGACCCCCGCTGTCTTAAAATACCCACATGAATTTCCACTGCATCAGTCAACCACATTCCAAATGCATTGTGTTGTTTTTAAGTCCTGGAACGTATGGGTTTAATGTAGATAAATGCAATTAGCCTTTTGACAGTAACAGGGATGTTTTGAAAGTCAATTTGGTATATTTTCGTGTGACGGACACCCTGCCGACATTGCTGACACCGTCTTAATTGTGCTGGTGCAGTAAATCTCTGCCATCATGTACTGCACCAAGATTAAAAACACCAAGATTGATTTGCAAGTAGTCTTTGACCCAGGCCTTACTCGCAAGCCTGTACAAATGTCACTCACATGGGCGGCGTGTTTGAGGAAATAGAACAGGAATGGCAGTGGGTAGGTGTGGAGTGAGTATTTAAATATTCTTAAAAGGAAAAAAAAAGGAACGAGCGAGAGGGGATCAGCATCAAAAAAGGCCTGTTCTTTTTTCTTTCTTACAGCCAGCAGTGAGTTAACAAGTGGCCATTATCTGATTGCTTTGCTGATGTCAAAGCTTTCCTTGTATAAAATATTCATCAGGAATGTTCTGAAATGTTTTGTGTGAAGTCACAGCAGTGAGTGGGTTGCAGTGGAGTTGTTCTGTATGATTTTTTATTCATTATTTTTTTTAAACAATACATCATGTTTTAACCTCGATGCAAAGCCTGCATGCTGAAAGACACTGCACAATTGTTTTTGGTTGTGTTTGATTAGGCCAATGCCCCGGTTGAAGTTGGGCATACAGTACTAATGTGTGTAAATGGACTGGTTCTTATATAGGGCTTTTCTACTCTACTTTGAGCACTTAATACAACATCCCTCTTTCACCCATACATTCATATAAGCACCTCTTCCTACACCTAAGTGCTTTCTAGCTAACATTCACACTCCACTTGATGCAATGGAGAGCAGCTTGGGGTTCTGCATGTTGCACAGCAATACTTTGGCATGCAGACTGGAGCAGCTAGTGTTTGAACCACCGACCTTCCAATTAGTAGATGACCTGGGCCCTGTACTATGAAGTTAGTTCAACATGCCCAAGGTATCTTTCTAATATCTGGATTAGCTTACCCAAAAACTGGCCATCAGGTTAAACGGTCACATGAAGCGGGTTATCAACTCGTTAAGTTAACCCTGGATTTCCCCTGCGTGTTCACATGAAAGGGATGGTGTTGGCAGCATCTAACCATTCTGTTTCACGGGTCATGTGACTTTTCCTTGGAGATGCATCTAGCATTCAGCTGATCCATCTGCTGTTCACTGCAGCCTCATTAGAAATGGTTTCAGTGGAACGATGGCTATCAAGAAGCCATTCTTAAGGAAGGGAAACCGGAAGAAAAGGTATTCCAAATTAGACAAGCACTGGACTAACAATCAGTGGCAACGGGTCATTCAAATTTGGTTCAAATTTTAGAATCTGTTGGGGCCTTAGGCAAAAATTTACACAGGACTCCTCCAACCAGCTATCATCTATGTTTTAAATCCGACACCACCAACAGCAGGTAAAGCATCCTCTATCAGTGGAGTTTATTTTGGTAACAATGTCCAGTGACCAAGTTAACAAAATGTTAACACTGTAACTGCTGTATTCTTTCAGCCTGTTAACTATGCTGGCAACTTGACGAGGTAAACAAAAGAAATAATGTGATGCAGATGGAAAGCATGTTATTCTAGTGTGTCTCCAACACATTTAAGGCTAGACTAGCAGCATTTAGTTATTCAGTATTATATTTGTTACTAGCTGTTACCTGTACTAGTCCTTTTTTTCCTCTCCTTTTTTCTTTTTTTTTTCATTTCAAGAAGAAAAACTCCTCTTCGTTTTCAGTGAGTGGCCTTCGTTGTTGTTGGGTTTGTTTGAACAGAATAATGTATGCCCCTGCAAGTGGAATCAGGCAGGGTCCACTTAGGGAGCTCAGGTCTTTCCGACTGTCATTGCAAACTTGCACAATGCCACTGCTGTATTAATGTTTGTCAGTCCTTGGGGGCCCCCCACTGGCTTGGGGCCCCAAGCTGTTGCCTGTCTTGCCTGGTGGCAAGCAGCACCTCTGAGGGTAAGGACTCTCCATTACAAAAACATTCGAGTGATAAATGTAAACCGCGATTGGTCTAGATGTAGGTGTATATTGTTGCAGCACCAGCAACCGCTGATTTTGCGAAAATCAGCTGTGTAAGCAACAGTTAGCTCTAAAAATATACTAAGACATGGAGAAATCGACTGAGTGAAATATAGGGTTTATTAAATCTGCATGACACAAAGGAAATACATCATAATTTTTACTTGTCAAAGCGGAAATTTTTGTGTGCATTTCTTCTCAAGTTTGCTACACTGGATACAGTGAAGCAATGCAAACAGAAAATAAAGAGATCAAAACCACTGTTATAATGAAACATGCAAGACACTTACCAACTGCTGCCAGTGTAAGAATTACATGATCGTTCTTATTGGCAGTGCAAAGGCAAAGGCCTTTGTATGATTGTGATTCTTAAGGGCTACAGTGTGAAATTTACCCTCAGGGAGTGTTATTATATGCTGATTACTCATAATCATCTCTGTGAAAAAACAACGACAAAAAATAAGTAAAACACAATCACAACTTTGCTATGTTTGGATACACTGAAGTAAAAATTTCTAACACAAGAAAGTTTATTCATACTTCAGCTGAGTTGTATCTGGCTACATTATCATGATGGACACGGCAGCTGCAACAACTTATTTTAGACCAGCCTTCAATATAGTCTTTATGATTTAATGTCATCAATGGAAAGTATATAAATGTAAGGACCTGTTCTTTTAAAGGCACCAGCAGCATCACAGTTATAGCTCACTCGGGTGGGACTTCTTCCCACCTGATCCTCTGCTGGCACCCCTTCATTTCATCACGTAACCACTGCCTGCAGTATTTCAGCCCTGGTTAACCCAACCACTACTTGCCAGATTGTTCCATCAGCTCAGGTGGTAGATGACGTTCTCGGGCTACTTAAGTTTAGTTTTCCCAATCAGTGTTTGTTCCAAGTACTTGTAACAAGTAACCTTGGTAACCTTGATTTCTTCTCTGTGCTGCAGATCTGCCTCCACCTTCTGCCAGAAGCCAACCTGTTCTCAGCCATTGCACCTTCACACCAGCTGTACTCACCTGCTAACCCCACTCTGTCTGCTTTGCTTTCGGTTTCAGTTAAACACCTTTCAAAAATAATTTCTGGTTTGTGTGTTACCAATAGGTTTATGGTCTGCTGCATTTGGTGGCCTCATACTGGAAACTTCTTTTTTATGTTATCAGTGACATTTTGTACTATATGTCACAGGGTGACTTTTTTCCTGGCTTCCTTCAAAAGACCATCCATATTCATTCAAGTGCTACATCAACTTCACTCAGAGCTCAAGAGAGCTGAATTCATTCAGGGGAGACTTAAATTAGAGGACTGCTTAAAGAGTAATTAAATGATTTGACATGGTGTGCACAGCAAGGAAAAGTTGAGGGAAAATGTGAGGAGTCCTTTGCAATTAAACTCTTTTTAAAGGGTTAGTCTTGCCGTGAGCTGTACAGAAATATCAGTTGATAAACATGTGGTGCTGCAGGGGTGAAGAACAATGCTTGTGATCGGATTGATGTAATCTGAAGCAGGGCTACTGATGAGTTCACTACAAGGACATACAGAGGCTGGCTGTGATGAAAATAGGACAGCTGACAGATGCAGAGAAGGAATTTTTTTTAAATAATTAGTCTGTAAATCAATGATTTTACGATTGGCAGAGGCTGTGGCAACATTTGTTTTGCTTATCTGTAGAGCAAAAAAGCCCTTAAATGATACTAGTTAAAAGAAAAAAAAAACTAGATAGTCAAGATAAACATGACAGTCTTTTGATATTTTAAGCCATTTCAGTCCCAACATTTTCTATCCTTGCATCTGCCACAATCGCAGATGCAAGCCACTTTGCAACCTCTTTCCAGCTCCTTGATTCAAACTGTATCTGACTTGCTATTAGCCTTTTCTCAATGATACCTTCTCTGTTCCATGCTGGGTCTTGTCTTTGCTCTCCAGAACAGAGTCATGCCTCCACACATAAATTCCTGCAGTTGGAAGTAACAATCTTCTTTTAAGTATAGTGACCCTGAATGAACTGAAATTCGCATTACCATCTGCAGCACAATTCATTAGGCTGACAATATGGAAGCCATAGCATTCTGTAAGTACCTTGTTTTCCTGATGTACAGTTTCATGCTAAGCTTCACTTTCACGTTAACTTTCTTGGACTGAATTGGTTTTTCAACAGAAAGGCAGAGTGGGGACAGCAATTTACTGAGCAGTGGGGTTTATGGAAAGAGCACATTTGCTAGGTGAATTATCAAATTTCTACAATGCAGCTGTCAACCTTTACGACTGATGTCTTATGCTGTTGCTCACTATAAATGATCTAGCATGGGAAGCCAAATGGCTTAAAGAGGTTGAGTGCTATGGTAAAAAAGGATAGAATTTCAATAAAAAGTCTTAAATTTGATTGTTAAACACTGAGTATACAGCAAATTACCATGTCAGTGGCTATAATAGCCTCACTTTTCTATTACCAAGCCATTGGTTATATTTCAGGATGTTCAGAAAGTTTTCTTGCACGCTGCTAATAAGTGTTTAAGACAGACATTAAAAAAAAGCAAGTTATTTTTAATGTTTGTGTTAATGACTTGGATTCATTGTTTTGCTAAAAGTTGAGCTTAGCAAGGTTTGGTACAACTTTAATGACAGTTAAGAAATCTAAAGCCAGAAAGAGTTTTGTGCTACAAAAACAAATTAATCCCAATTAGGCAGTGTACTGTACCTAAATTGACTACAGCAATTAGAGAAAATGACTACAAATACTGAAATTGGATGAATAACCAGAGGCAATTCCTCATTTTAAATGGCTGTTTTAAGACTTAGCTTTTTTAGTTTAGCTGTAATAAAAGAATATATCAACTCACTCTTACCTGCATAGCAAAAATTGTAGCAATGAAAAGCTCATGAAGGCCTCATGATTTATGCTCATTGGAAATTCTGTTTTTCAGTGATTTGCGGTCAAATATACTTACCCAATTATACTCACCGGAGCTAAGGATTCATGATTTAGATCGGGTCCAGATGAACTGGTTTTGTCCCAGCAGGGACTGTCATTAACATGGACTCCTGCTCAGAGCCTCAAGCCTTAAACTGTCCTTAAACTTCCCAAGCAAAAATGAGAAATTAGCAAATGTCAATCACCGGCTGACACTATTATCAAGAGGAGTCAGTTGGAGTTTGAGAGGACCCGAGGGGGTAGTGCTAGGGCACTGCCTCTTTTACTTTTTATCACTTTGTCTGAATATCAACTCATCATATTATCTTCATCCTTCACACTGTGCTGTTCTTGCCCTGGGTGATTCACAGCAAGTCATCTAACCCTGTGACCTTGTTTGTTTAAAATGACAGCCACTTGAAATAATGTAGGCGTACCAATTAGATGCCATTAGGGTACAACTATCAGGAGCGCTAGATTTCAAACAAATCACCATTTCTTGTGTTTGACTGTGTGTATAATATGGGAACAGTCAAAGAAAACTCTGAAATGACAGCATGTCTTCAGTTTGTGAACTTTGTTTTGCTTCATTTTCACTTGCGTTTACCTTCAGCTGATGGTTATGTTTAGGCAACCAAAACCACTTGGTTAGGTTTAGGAAAAGATTAGAGTTAAAATATGCCCTGTCACAACATTAAGCCTTCACACTGAAAAGTGACACTTAACTACTGTGTTTAAAGGTGACGCCAAGAATTGTCTCTCTGTTGTTTGTGAGTCATGGCACCGACACCAGAGGACACCTTGTGTGTATCTATGTGATGTCAGCAGCTCTGACAAAATGCAAAGTGTGTGATGCCTTGAGAGCAAGATCAGGCTGGAACTGAGTTTGCTTAAATGTCTTTTTCCCTCTAGTTTTGTGTAACATTAAATTTTCATACTCACTGAGCATCCAGTATACAACCACTTGGATTCCCTGGAAGAACTCTATTACTTATACTCTATTAGGAGGATCAAAGATTTTTAAACTCTTGAAATTAGATCTGACCAGTGCCCTGAACTTCATCTTCCCACAGTGTAATTTTAGGTCTTTAGATACTGTGTACATGAAGGGCAGGGGACAAAAAAGAAAAAAAGGTGCCTAAGGCATGTCGGCTGTCGTTTGTTATTTTGAGTACAGGAGCAAAGTGTGGGCCTGTGGCGCAGCTGGACATCCAAATGGATAACAAGAAAGCTAATTTCTTTTTTCTGTTATACTCACACTCAACCCCCCGCACTGTAAAAACTTCTCTCAGATATTGTGTTCTTTTGATGGAGGTAGAGAATGTTAGAGAATACAAAGGTCATAAATAAGGCAAACTATTAGCAAATAGTGTTCTAGCAACCTGACAACATGCAGAATAATGGTGCAAAACCACACGTTTACATTATGGGGTGTGACATTTAACTTTAACAAAGGATGTGTATATATGTGCACTTGCATGTGTGAGTGTGTGAGTGTGTGCGCGTGCGTGTGTGTGTGTGTGTGTGTGTGTGTGTGTGTACACATATGCAGAGGGAGAGAGAGGCAGATAGATAGATGAGCATTAACTTTGATTTATTTGTGACATTTGCTTTGATACTTTGCAGTGCAGGTGATGTATTTACTACTGAATGATTAAAATCCTGGATGCAAAGACCTGATAAATGTGACTTGGCAACATATTTCCTGACTTCCCCGTGTTGACAAGGACCTTCTGAATGCACCATTAAACAAGTGGCCATTGCACAATGAGCTGCAAAAGGTACAGCAATTTCCTTCAATTTTAAAGCCTTTAGTGGAGGACAGGTCTGTCAATCTGTTCTGATATGCTGGGTTTTGAAATATGGACTACCAGAGGATGCAGCCTTTGAACTGACATGCAAAACAGCACAGAAGTGCCAAATAGAACTCCCTGACTCTCTTATTGTGTTTCCTACATCCAGCCCAGTGCTTTCCTTTCTCAGCTGTTTCTCAGCTGCCTCCCTTATCATCCCTAATGTATTGAAGCTGTGCCCTCATTCATTTCTGTGCTGGGGTATATTTGGCTAAGAGCAGCAATTCACCAGTGTAATCATATTAAAAACAAGAGCAAAAACTATGTTTTTAGCTGGTGTTGCTGTCAGTCATTTAAGGCATGTTCTTTGGTTTTGCAATCAGGCAGAATTACACAATACTGGAAGAAACCTAGAAACTCTTGTCATTTTGGGAGGAAACTGTAAACATAGATAGCTTTGCTACCCCAACTGTCTCACAAAGCTTTTGCATTTATTATTTTTTTTTTTGTAGTTTCAAATGCACGCTCAAAAATAATTTGGGACTGGGACCACACTGAAAGGACCCTCAGCGTTGCTCTGCTGCCAAAATAAATTAAACTAAGTAGTACGGCAGTGGTAAGCGACCTGCGTCACATGACTTGACACAAGGACCTACAGTATTTGACAAACACTGGTTTAGTAGTTATGACTTCAGAATAGATTTAGATTATTGAAAAAGAGCTGACATTGTCATATCCAGCGTCATCCACATGTTTTTTGAAACTTTCAGATAGCCATAAAAAGCTACATTTTAATTTCATTAGCTATTATCAGACCTGTCTATGAGTGTAAAGCTGTATCAGCATCAAATCAAAACAGAGAAAGAATGAAGTATACAGATTTCCAGATAGCCATCTTACATTGTTTAAAGGAATATTTCAATTTACCATTGTAGCATTTTAATTTAGACTCTATATAAGCCCTGTAAAATATGTCTACATCGTCACTGGATACTATTAAGTTGTATTTTGCTTTGACAGGATACTTTTGGGCACAGTGACACAGGAAAACAATGGCAGTGTTACCCGAGAAGCACCACAGACAACATTTTAAAGCCTTTTATAGCTAAAGGGGAATTTTACAATTTCAAAGCCCCACTCATCATTGTTTTTCATTTAGAAGGCTTGATATTGATTCCAATCAGTAAGCATGCTGTGTCGTGTGGCGGTTCAAAGGAGGGCCCAAATGCAGGACACCTAGGATGTAGACTCAGGTTGCCAAATAAAAAGGTAATGTTAAAGACCTTATCGATGTCAATAAACGAAAAGCACTGCAGGGCAGGATGAATCCAACACGAGAAACTAACACAGAATCAAAACTAAGCGGGGGAAGAAAAAAAAAAAAGAGCCCAAGGGCTCGAGTGGAAGGCCTGGCGGCAAAAGAAAAGAGAACAGAGGACAGTCTTTTTGTTAAAGCGGCCTTTTGAACATGAAAAACTAGGTAAACACAGGTGGAACTAATTGCGTTAATTGCATGTGGTACACCTTTTGACAAAGGCAGGACCCCTCTGGAGCCAACTAGTGAAGGAGAAGCCCTTCAAGGGTTCAAGCTGGCATTCACTGGTAACAGTGGAATCCTTTTGGAGGCTAGGCTGGATGATGGCAGCAAAAGAAAACCCTCAGAGGTGACCCCACTGGATACCTAATTTCGGGACAGGTAGAGGACTGGGATCCAGATAGCTCATCTGGCTTGGGGTTTTATCTCAGATGGTTCGCTTAGGAGAAATAACTGAGGTATACTGTAGGCTGGAAGTTAGGCTTGTCAGCTGGCAACCAGTGAGATGAGTCACATACATTAACTAAGGAACAGAAGTTATGCATCTTATCATGCAATGTAGTCTTTGATCACAAAACCACCATTAGGGGGGGTCATGACTTAGAAAGCAGACACAAATACACAGGTTGAAAAAAATGCAGGTTAAACTAGTAGGTTACTTGAAGCAAGTTATCTTAGAAAGCAGATACTCAAAGCATAGGGGTCAGGTCAAGGCTCAGTTCAAAGTTAGCAGGCAAAACCAAATTGTTGGAAAGAGAATCTGATGATGAAACAACGGTGAAATGGTGGTACTCAGGGAATTAATAATTGAAGTGATACAGATGAGTAGAGTAGAGGGCAGGGGAGATTGGGGCTGTGTTTGAACTGGCAAATACTTTACTCATTCATTCATACTGCATTTATCGATGAGCAAAATCTAAAATACCTACACCTGAGTACAGCTGCTGACCATGGCCAGTGTTCCCATTGTCTGATGGACACTTCCAGCCATGTCACAAAGGTCAGATCATCTGCAACTGGCATTTTGAAAATGACAATGAGCTCACTGTACTTAAATGGCCTCCACTGTCACCACATCTCAATCCAATAGAGTACCTTTGGGATGTGGTCAAATGGGATGCTATCCTGTTAATATGGAGCAAAATCTCTGAGTAATGTTTCCAGCACCTCGCTAAATTTGTGCCATGAAGAATTAAGGCAGTTCTGAAGGCAACAGGGGGTCCAATCCAGAGCTAGAGATGTGTACCTAATGAAGTCACCGGTGAGTATAGTGCACTATAAAATGAGTTGATTTGAGCATAGTGATTTATGTGGTGGTAATATGGGTGAGGGGGAGTGGCTACTTTGAAACAACAGAATAGTTAGAATCAGTGAAACAAGCAACTGAAATGGAATGAAAACTCAGAAATTCATGTAAAATTTTAATGTGGTGTTGCTGAAAGTGGCACCACAAATGAAGATGGAACAAAGGGAAAGACAGAGAGAGAGAGAGAGAGAGAGAGAGAGAGGGAGGGAGAGAACATGCATGCCAGCTTTTCTAACATGGAAAGCCCCCTATGAGCTGCATTGGCTGATAGCCCTACAAGGTGAGCTATGCTATGGGAGGGCCATTACAATAAAAATCCAAGTGCTTGTTATTGTTCCACCTTCAATCTGCATCCAAACATTATTCATTCCATCAGTTTTGTAAATTAAAGCTCGTTCTGAGTTATGGCTGATAATGTTTGCCAGCTATTTTTCTAGTTTTTAGGCAATATCCAAGGCAGAACAATAGGTCACATCTGCCAGTTGTGGATTTTGTAACAAACAAATGACTTAAACATTTCCTCCACGATGGCAAAGGCGAGCAGTCTTAGCATATTCCTGTTTTATTTTGCCTGCTAGAGGCCCTTTGCTAAGCCTGCTAAGTTTACTTTTTTTACTTTTTCAATATCTGTACTGCTCAGTGCTTTACCTATCCATAAACCCAGATGACACAAACCAATTAGTTCAACTGCAGGAATGTCTTAAAGACATAAAGGCCTGGATGACCTCTGATTTCCTGCATCTAAATTCAGTGAAAACTGAGGTTATTGTACTCGGCCCCACAAATCTTTGAAACATGGTTTCTAGCCAGGGACATACTCTGGATGGCATTACCTTGGACTCTAGCAACACTGTGAGGAATATCGGAGTCATTTTTGACCAGGATGTATCCTTTATTGCAGATATTAAATAAATATGTGGCACTGCTTTCTTGCAGTTGCACAATATGTCTAAAATTACTCTCAGTGTGATGCTGAAAAGCTAATTCATGTATTTATTACTTCTAGGCTGAACTGTTGTAATTGGTTATCAGGTTGTCCTAAAAGCTCCCTGAAAAGCCTTCAGTTGATCCAAAATGCAATGAGAGTACTGACAGGGACTAGGAAGAAAGGCCATATTTGGCTTCTCTGAATTTTCCCATTGTGGGACTAATATAAGGATTTCTTATCTTTCTTTTCTTTTCTTATCTTATCTCTTCATGGGATCCTGTTAAATCCAGAATCAAATTTAATATCCTTCTTCTCACATACAAGGTCTTGAATATTCAGGCCCCATCTTATCTTAAAGACCATAATGCCATATTACTGTACAGTAATAGAGCACTTTGCTCTCAGACTGCTGCGTTGTGGTTCCTAGGATACCTACGAGTAGAATGGGGCCAGAGCCTTCAGCTTTCAGGCTCCTCTTTTATGGAGCCAGCTCCCAGTTTGGATTCTGGAGACAGACACCCTCTTCATTTTTAAGATTAGGCTCCAAACTTTCCTTTTTGATCAAGCTTATAGTTAGGGCTGGATTAGGTGACCCTGAACCATCCCTTAGTTATGCTGCAATAGACCTAGGCTGCTGGGGGGGGGGGGGGGTTGAATAACTTCCAACAAAGCACGTTGAAATAGTTAAAAACTGACAGTGCCTGGGTAAAAATCATTCACTCATGTCTGAGCATGAGCAAAGTGAACAAGCGTCGCAGGCCTGGCAGCAACTGCCTGTAGGGCAGGTTTTTGCTAGTTGCAATAGCCGCCTGCAACTATGAATTGTATAAGCAAAAGAAGATGGATGGATGGATGGATGGATGGATGGATGGATGGATGGATGGATGGATGGATGGATGGATGGATGGATGTCACAAAAGGAAGACCTGCATTTGCCCCTCCACACAATTCAGGACCACTGGTTTAATTTACTGGTAAGTGAGTCGCTATAAAACTCTTAGAATATTATACTGGTTTGTTTCCAACTGACAGGTCAAAATGTATAAAAAAGGCAAACACTGCAAACATTACATCCATATTTTCTCAGTTTTATTTATATGCTTACTAAAAACTCACTAACACTCATTACCACTGCCAAAAAAATGCCATTAAACTGATGAGTCATGGAATGACACAAATTATTCTATAATATTATATAACACCATTCAGTTTAAAATACAGCTAAAAATAATAATAAAAAAAACCCCATAGAAAACACATTCTGATTGTGCATTTTACTTTTCAGAGGGTGGGCAATAAGAATCGTAGGAAAATCCTTGCCAGGACACACTGTGTAAGACTTTAGCAGACAGGAATAATGCAAATCTTAAACAATGACAAATAGTCCTTGATTAAACTTCTGCCTGTGAGGGGAGCTGGATTTGATAGCACAAGAGTGCGAGATCATTTGCAATGATTATGTCAGACTCTTGTTATAGAGAGCCAATCCCTGAGAATTAACTTCAGTTCCGGAACTCTAATCATTTTTAACCATCCTGCTGAAATGAAGGCAAGAGTGATCGATATGAGTTTGACTGATTCCATGTGGGGGTCACTCCACTTCTTATCTTCTTCTTCAATAGCATTGACAGATGAATTTAACAAGAGGGGCACTATCTGCCTTGCCAAGAATAGAACGGCTAAACTATCTGCAGCCTTGCTTGCATGGTTTCAGCACTATTGATGAATATATCACAGTGTGTTCAGTCAGAAGGAACCAATCCTCCTCCTCCTTTTTTCCTTTTCTTTTTTTTTTTTTCTTTTTATCACTGCTTTGGTTAGATTTCTTCCCACGGAGCTGGGTGTGATGACCCACAGTAAGCTGCATTTTTATAAGAAGACCTGAGTGCCGTTAAATGGAAATGCTCTCAATACAAAAATGCATTTATTCCATCTAATCTGCTTAAGGTCATGAGTGCTGTAATAGCTCAGTAATCAAGCTGCGTGCAATATGTGTAGTACAGTATATAAAAAACAATTTCTAAGAGCTATTTTTTGTGCATAAATTCACTTCAATAACGCTTAAAAGTAACCATCACTAATAAGTTGATAATTAAATAAATCTTTTGTTAATGATCAATAGAAATATAATGATGTTTACTGATACTGTTACATTAATGTTATGTAATGAGTTATTTATGTAATTAATTTGTGTAATGAATCTCTGAACCGTACAATGTAACCTGACGTGCACTTCTCAAGAAATGTAACTATTTCCGGTTACGTATGCAAAAGACCTGACGCAGAAGCATAATTCAGTCATAAGGAAGAGCATGCAAAAGAAAAGTAAACCCGCTATTATCCCACTCATTCCGTTTCTTTACTTTAGCCCTCTGCTAAAGAACTTCTCTCTCCCCCTCTTTTCATTTCATGTACAGTATTTATTAATCTGTAAGCCTACTCAGAATTTTTTTTTCATTCCTTATTGGAAATGGCAACTTCTCAGAGTTAAGTTTGTTTGATTTTTTTTTTTTAATTCACAAACTATATGATACAGTGTGCATACATAGTAATAAGCCATTTGGTTTCTTTATGAATTCAAATACTGAGTGAAATAATGTTACCGAGTGGTCGTTTAGCACTCGCGTAGCTGAAACTCCAGCTTCATGCTGGGCTCAGATAATGAATAAGTAAACAAACATGTTGGTCTAAACTATTGTTGGTCTGAAAAAAGAAATCATATCCACCAAGCAGCTTTACTTGGTGGATATGACTAATTTTCTTAATAACCCATCCATTTGGATTTGGTTAAGACTTAAATTTAGGTTATGTCAGCTTCAGTTGACAGGTGTGCCAGCACTGGTAGGTGGAGTCGGCAGAGTTGGCAGCTGTCTCTGCTCGGATTCACCTTTGCTACTACTTGTCACTTATGCAGTTTGTGGTGTACAGTCTGCAGTTTTGGTGAGTAAAAGTATGATATTAGTTAGATATGTGTGTGAGCATTACACCTGTATAGTTTTGTTAACCAAGCTTGCTAGTATTAGCACGTGTGTGTGTGTGGGTGTGTGTGTGTTAAAATAATCATAAAAAAAAAAGTATGGTCTTGCAGTATATTCTAAGCTAAAGTACTTACATGGTGGCATAGTTTGTTTTTCTAAAGATTGATTAAGTGTGGTGCACAGGTTAACAAGATCCCACTGTGGGAAATGATCAAGGACACTTATTAATATCACAGCATATGCACGCCTGGGGAAAAAGGGCACTCTTTGTTTTTCAAAGCAGTTTGCCATCCTACAGTGTCAGCACAGAGGCAGGAATTGCATATTTACCACTTGCCCCTCAGGTTCTGAGACATTTTTGTATCAAATGTAATTCTTCTGATTTTCTGTCTAGGAGAGAAAAACATTTACAGGAAGCCCCTATAGACATGACTTTCACTTTATTCATGAAATCCAGCCTGCAGATGAAACACTGAACATCCTTTTTTCCAATTTGTCTAGTTGTTTCCCCCTACTAATGGTGTTGGTATTATGTGAAAATTTCAGCTGAACAGATGTAACATAAAAAAAATAATATTTCCCTGTGAATATTAAAAACAATATATAAATATAACATTATAAATAAGCAATTTATGAGCTTTTCTTCACAATCCAGATCTGTTAAAACCGTCGTGGCTGAAATATGAGACTTACAGAACACACTGAGTGCTGCTTCAGTGAATGTGTGCAGTAGAGAAAAAATGAATGTCTTTTAGTTTGGGGGTTAGGGGTGTCAGAATATCATCAGGTAATGTGAACACATTATCCTCAGGGAGATGTGTGTATCTTTTGTCATTGTTTGATAATGTGAAAACCATGCTCATAAATCATACTTTGATAGAAATAAAATAGTTTACAAGTTAGACACTGGAGTTATTTTGTGGCCATCGATTTAGTATATACTCGAACTTTGTTAAGCAAATGTTCAAACAATATGAGCTTTCAAAAAGCAGAGAGACGGTAAGAGGCTTCTGAGACACGGCTACCACAAAAAAAGTTTAAACAAAAGAGAAGCAATAACATGGCAAATGTTAAGACTTTGTAGATTTTTACATGTTCAGCTCCTGTCCATCCACCAGTGTCCACCAATTAAGACAGGGTTAACACATTTATTCCTGGGAGTAAGGTCAACTGTGATTTAACGCTCTCCCACTGCTATAAATGTGCTTTCTTTCTCTGGTAGTAGAAAATAAACTCCCTGGGTTTACTTGCTGCCTTCCTCCTCGCTCCGCTTGTGTGCACCACTGCACATGAGCAGCTTCATTGTTCTGAGCAACTGCAGAATTAGTCACTTATGCACAATTATGGTCATAAGATTAGATGCACTTATCATGGGCACAAATATCATGGCAATTTTGGGCTTTTAATGATTTCTGTAAACTGTTCTTTTTCCAGGGTGGAATGATTGTATACCTTTCATGACTTTAAAAAACAAGAACTAAGTGCAGAAGTTTAAATATATTTCGGCTGCTCTCTAATCCACACAGGCTCAAATATATACATACATCCCCGCTAATACTTTGGTAAATGTCCCTTGCACCGCAACCAGCTGCCTTTGGTAGCCATTAACAAGCTTCTTGAATAATTCTGACTGGATATTTGACCATTCCTCTTGGCAAAAGTGGTAGCCGTCATTAAAATTGGTTGGTTTCCTGGCACGGAATCAGCTTTTAAGCATAGTCCACAAATACACACACACACACACACACACACACACACACACACACACACACACACACACACACACACACACAC
>JAVDPK010001524.1:32609-49236 GCA_034780415.1 Cichlasoma orientale
CACAACAGCGTCCTCCTCATGCTGGTCACCAGCTTGGTCAGATCCGACAGTATAAGATTTATTGTCAAAAACCTGTCGAGGTGCGGTAGTGTGGCAGGAAGGATGTGGACACAAATGTAGACACAGGAGACAGACGTGAACTCAAAAAAACAGCATTTATTGTTACGAATGTGCCAGAAAAGGCAAAAGAAGGAGGAGAAGATTAAGTGAAGTGAAAAAAAGGAGCATTTAAGTTTAGCGATCTCCTCCACTTCCGCCTACATCTGCCTGACTTTCACTTAAAACCAGTTTATTTCTTTACATTCTCTTTTGTTATGCTGTATACAGTATTTGTTTATAAAGTTCTCTTTATTTGTTTTGACATACAATCAAATTAAGTTACGAGCAAGGTCGCAGAACGAATTAAACTCGTATGTGAAGGACCACTGTACACAAACCTATAACCAGAACTCTTACTGCTAAAAAGGCTAGAGAATGTAAGCACAAGAAACCAACTGGGAAATAACTCTGAAAAGATACAAAACTCCAGATTCAATAAACTAAGAATCATTCAGATGTTACCAAAACAGAATGAAACAACCGGAAGCATTAAACGCTGGGTCAAAGCCCAGGACCATGACAGGAGCACTGTTACAACAAAGAAATTATCAACTGCACAGAAATGTCCTGACTTTTTGTGCTGTTTATATTAAGGAAAAGGTTACTACTATATATATATATATATATATATATACACACACTGGTTTTAAATGTGTTGATAATTTCAGGAACATATGAATGTAGGCTCAAAAGGAAAACGGATAATTCATTTTATCGACAAAGATCCAGTGGAACCTTCACACTCAAAGAGATTCCCGTCATCAGAGTGGCACCAATTCAACAATTTGTCTCGTGCAATGGGCAAACTCTGACACTGACGTGCTCTGTCAACAGCAACTACTTTATTAATTTTAAGGACACAGATATTACAGGTAACCCTGAAACAAATGAGCAACAAAATGTAAATCAGCTTTTGGGAAAGAATTTAATAAACAAAAAATAATAATATTTTGTTATTGCTTTTGTTTACACACAGGTCAATCAAGTATTTCCTACCAATATAAACTTGACGCTTCGTGCACAGAAAAGACATTCATCTGTCAATCAACCAACTCTCCTGAATTCAGTGCAACAATAACAGTGAAAACATTCCAACAAAGTGAGTATAAATCCAAACATTACAAAGCATTTAATAAAATTAATGTTAAAAAGTGCTTTAACTGAGGCCTTTTTTCTCTCTTTGCTGTTTTTGTTGGTTTTTGTTTTGTTTTACTAGCGAATAACACGTGTGATGATCCAATATTTGGTGAGACACCTGATAGCACCACAGCCATAGCACCCTGTAAGGAGAATGAGGCGGGACAACAGACTGCATTGTGCAACAAGACTCAATATATTGATAAACAAAACACCTGCGTACTGCGACCCATTAAGGAGCTGCTTGACCAGTCTCAGGTGACCTAGCTCTTTAAAATTATACATCAAAAGGAGTAAAACAGAGCTTGTCTTGTTTCATTCTTAATATTAATAAAGCTTAATAGAACAGTAAGATATCCATTGTGCCTTTCAGTGAGGAAAGACATGAAGGCTGGCACTGCAGAAGAATAGATAAACCATTGTACCATTGAACCCACCTCTCAAATCCTGAAATAGTGCTTTTAGCTCCTCTAACAATGTCCACATAGTATGTTAGATAACGTGTACATGCGCCTTCTTGAGCAGGGGGATTTCAATACTTTACCCAACTTTACCCAACTGCCTTCAGATAGATATTTTCTTGCAGCATTTAAAGTAGAGGCTGTGCACATCAAACAAGTAAACAGAACATCATGATGCTTGCATTTGAAGGTTGTTGCTGAATGAACATGGAAGCATAAAGTGATTATTTAACCGCACTGCTAATATACTACAAAAAATAAAATTTAAATTTAAGCGAGAATTGATTATCGCTGGGTCCTGTCAGTGAACGATGCATTTTAGATGTGACACACCTCAGGAATTACACAACAATTTGGTTTTTCAAAGAAAAGGTGCTGAACTGTGGCAGCAGCTACATTTTCATCATACTCCATGTATGATGACAAAAAAAGCTTTCTATTCTGCACTTTTTGTTTTTAATACTGTATGTTCATATGTCAGAAATACCTGGTGCTCTGTTCTAAACATTTAGGGTGATGACTCAATGAAAAGCTACTTCAGGGGAGGGACCTAAAGCTTTGGCCCTGCTCTTACAACTACGGGGAATAATGCCATGCTGCTGACACACCGACTTTGCAAATGAATTATAATAAATAACAGTCATAGCAGTATTAATCACAGTCATGCATGCTTACTTTTGGAACTACTCGATGCACTGAGGTGTCTGTTGCTAATCTTAGTTCATCACCTCTGTGATTCATTTGAAAGCTCTGTTCTGTTGTGAAAGGGACCAAATACAACAACATATATATAATAACAGTCAAAAGTTTGGACACACCCTCTTATTCAGTGTTTTTATTTTTTCCTACATTGTAAATTAATTCTGAAGTCATCCAGACTATGAAGGATATGGAATCATGTAATAAACTTAAGTGTTAAACAAATCAAAATAAATTTTAGATTTCTCAAAGTAGGCACTTTTCGCTTTAATTACAGCTTTGCACACTCTTGGCATTATCTCAATCAGCTTCATGAGGTAATCACCTGAAATGGATTTCCAACAGCCTTATAGGAGTTCCCAGCAGTGCTGAGCACTTGTTGGCTGCTTTGCCTTCACTCTACGGTCCAATTGATCCCAAACCATCTCAAGTGAGTTTAGATCAGGAGATTGTGGAGGCCAGGTCATCTGACGCAACACTCCATCACCCTATTTCTTGGTCAATTAGCTCTTTCTCAGCCTGGAGGTGTATTTTAGGCCATTGTCCTGTTGAAAAAGAAATGATGGTCCCACTAAGCGTAAACCAGATGGGATGGCATTTCATTGCAGAATGCTGCGGTAGCCATGCTGGTTAAGTGTGCTTTGGATTTTGAATAAATTGCCAACAGCGTCACCAGCAAAGCACCCCATAACACACTTCCTCTTCCATACTTCACAGTAGGAACCATCCACTCAGCTTTTATGCATCTCACAAAGACATGGCATTTGGAACCAAAAGTCTCAAATTTATCTTTTCGACTCATCAGAGCAAAGGACAGATTTCCATTGGTCTAATGTTCCTTGGCCCAAGCCATTCTCTTCCTCTTGTTGATCTTACTTAGAAGTGGCTTCTTTGCAGCAATTTGACCATAAAGTCGAGATTCACACAGTCTTCTCTGAACAGTTGATGTTGAGATGTGTGTGCTTCTTGAACTATGTGAAGTATTTAGGTGGGCTCTTATCTGGAGTGCTGTTAGCTTGCGGTTTCTAAAGTTGGTAACTCTGATGAACTGATCCTGTACAGCAGAGGGAACTCTTGGTCTTCCTTTGCTGGGGCGGTCCTGATGAGAGCCAGTTTCATCACAATGTTTGATGGTCTTTGCGACTGCATTTAGCGATACTTTCAAAGTTCTGGAAATTTTTCAAATTGACTGACCTTCACCGGGAGAGAATACATTTAAATTTCTGCACTCCTACACACTCCAAGTACACAAGAAAATGTATTTAAGGGCTAAAAAAGTGGATTTTATATTTTTTTCTGATATGCCCCCTTTAAATGAGTAGTTCTTACCGTCATATGGACTAGAATATTACTCAAATAGGGCTATTAACAATATTCTAACTTTACCTGTTCACAAAACAACTGATGGTCTCAAACACATTAACAGGCCAAGAAATTCAAGAAATTAACTCCTGACAAGGCACAGCTGTTAACTGAAAGTCATTCCAGGTGACTACCTCATAAAGCTGACTGGGAAAAATGCCAAGATGTGGAAAGCTGTCATTTAACAAGAGGTGCCTACAAACATATTCTGTTGTTTAACACGTTTTTGTTCACTAAATAAATTTCATATGTATTTCTTCATAGTTTGGATGACTTTAGTATTAATCTACGATGCAGAACATTTTTAAATAATAATAAACAAAACACTGAATTAGAAGGTGTGTCTTTTGACTGGTACTGTATGTTCTACAAAAAAGTGTCCAACCAAATACTGCAGTATTTATTCATTTATTTGTTTTATTTATTTATTTAGAGATGCAAAAACTGCTGACAGCCAAGAGAGAATTAATACAGCATTAGCATTAGCAAGTCTTCTCACTTAATGACAATGCAAACAGCTCTGCCAGCTCCCACAAAACATGATTTTCAACCTACACCACAAACATCCCTCTATGATATTTTTTTATCACAGTGTGTGTCAGTCTAAAAATGCAGTAAACTGCCAGCCACAAACCAGTTAATGTTACTGTTTTTAAATATAAAATGTGCACTCTGAAAGAGGCACTCCTAAAAAAGTGTCCATATATCTGGATAAAATAAATTAATGCACCTCTCTGGTAAATTGCTACTGTAATTTTAAGTGCAACAACGAGCCAAGACTATCATTAGCATTACAGAGGATTCTTTTGTTGCACATTAGGCAGTGATTCAAACAGTTCTCCACGTCTGTTCCCTGTAAAGATGATCCCACACTGCTTCAATAATGTTGAGGTCTGGCTTCTTCTGTGCAAAATATAAAAAAACTATGGTGGCTCAAGACTTTTTCACAATATGAAAGTTTAAAGAAATTCAAGCAAAAATCAAGAAATTAAATTGTAACCTGACAGGAAAAAAGTGTGGGACTGAACAAGGAAAACGCCAGCAAGCAATAAATGAAAAATAAGGTTCTCCCAGTCTCAGATATAACCTGCACATCTGCTTTTGGATCTCTCTAAGGAAAGTTTGTGTGCACAAATATTTTTTCTTTATTTCATTTAATTTAATTTTGAATTTAATCTGTTTATTAGATTACATTGAAAATGGACAAATGAAGAAATGTTTGCTGGGAATAGTTTGGGTGATTTGCAGAGCCAAATGTCTGAATGCTCTAAGTTACTAAAGTTTTATCCGTCTATTTTACGTTTTCAAAACTTAACTTTAACTTTCTATATTTCAGCAGGGGAAAATATTTTAAAACTATTTTAAACAACACTGGTCAAAGCTCTTGCGAAGAAAGTGCCAACTTTTGGTAACACTCTGCAATTAAGTGAAAGAGGCACGTTTATAGTGGAAAGTAGATACACCCTCGGAGAAGGAGGGGGGACTCCCAGCAGCAGGGAGCTGGCTGTCTGCTGGCTGGAAGTAGCAGTTTTAAGTGGCTGTGTCTGTAAGAATGGATCTCTGTACTGTTGATGCAGGTGGGCTTTGATCCTGTGTCAGTGTGTTCTCCTTAAAAAGGGAATGAGAAAAATTCATAAGCACCGACTTGTGTGATGCAGACTGTAAACCAAATGCACCATTTGTGCTTAAACCACTGGAGAAACTGTAACTACAACAGACTTTCCTCAGAACAATGACAACACCCTGAAACAAAAATAGAACCTATTACATAAATAACCACAAAGAAAATATTTATGGTACACATTTAACTCCATTCTTAAAGCACCAAATTGTAAAACATCTGACCAACTCCTCTGTTTGTAACTATAGACACACTGAAGGAAAAGTTTGCACTAAATGGCGCTAACATCTGATACTATTCTTTTCTCTCTTCAAATGTTACAGTTCTTGACTAACCTGACACTGCCAGCATTTTTGGAACAACTCAGAAATGTCACTCTCACCTACACTGATCAAGTAACTCAATCTGCTAACAACATTAAGGCTGTTGTCCAAATACTCTCCAATGTAGCCAACAAATCTTCATCATTAAATATCTCAATTAGCAGACATTCAATGGAGGTATGTGGATTAGTTTTACTGAGGTTTTCACATTCTAAATGTTAAACATTTTGTATCTAATGTCCTATTTTCCTTTATTTTAGAATGTCCTTACAACTGCAGGGATTCTCACCATCAATCAAACAAAGTCATCATGGAACTTTCTGAACATCAAGGATACCATAAACATAACTAACAGCTCCAAAACTGAAAGTGTCAGCTCATCATTCCTACAGTCTCTTGAGAACATAACCAGTCAACTAGACAATGGCACGTTTAATATTAACACAGCATCTATTCTGTTAAACAAAACTACCTTCACAGACACTTTCGATACTGCATTAAATTATTCAGTGGGAATAGAAATACCAGAGACTGGAGGAGAAAATAAAACAATCACTATGATATTATTTGACTCAATGGATAATGTACTCCCTCCAAGAGATCAAGTCAATTCATCACTCAACTCTATAAATGGCAAGGTTGCACTTGTTCAGTCCAGTGGTCATATCAATAATATCTCTCTCACATTTGATATTATAAACAATACACTGGGGAACCCTGAATGTGTCTTCTGGAACTTCAGCCTCTTTGATGGACTCGGAGGATGGGACACTGAGGGCTGTAAGGTCGTGATAAATATAAACGAAACAGGAACTGTGACCTGCAGCTGCAACCATCTGACCTCATTCTCTATCCTCATGTCACCAAACAGTCCGGATGAACCTGTTTTGGACATTATAACCTACATTGGAGTTGGTCTGTCCATGCTTTCCTTGGTCATATGTCTCATCATTGAAGCCCTCATATGGAGAAAAATCAGAAAGAATGAAACTTCTTACTTGCGTCATGTTTCCATCGTCAACATCGCCGTGTCTCTCCTGATTGCAAACATCTGGTTTATAATTGGAGCGGCCATTTCAAAAGTGAAAAACGCCCCAGCATGCACTGCAGCTACCTTTTTTATCCACTTTTTCTATCTAGCCCTGTTCTTCTGGATGTTGGCCTCAGCTCTGCTGCTGCTCTACCGCACAACTAATGTCTTTGGCGGGGGTTTGTCGAAAGCATCTATGCTGGCCATTGGATTCATTCTAGGCTATGGGGCTCCTCTCATCATTGCAACAGTAACTATAGCTGCAACTGCACCTGGCAATGGATATATCCGAGAAAATACAATCTGCTGGCTCAACTGGGATAAGACCAAGGCGCTACTGGCATTTGTGATTCCTGCACTTTCAATAGTGGTCATAAACTTCATTATCCTGGTTGTGGTGTTGTACAAAATTGTGAGAAGACGGGTTGGGGCAAATGCTGCACAAACAGGTGAGAGGCACGTTTTAGTGGTTATTGCCAAGAGTTTGGCTGTGCTCACACCATTTTTTGGAATAACTTGGGGTTTGGGAGCTGGAATCCTCGCTAATCCAACAAACAGAGGAATCCATATTGCATTTGCATTCTTCAATTCACTGCAGGTACAAATTCTTTTTTTACTGATCTGTATATTGTAGTAGTAGCACCTTTTATCACTGAATTCTTGATAGCTGACATTACTGTGTGTCTTTAAACAGGGCTTCTTTATTTTGCTGTTTGGAACACTGTTGGATAGTAGGGTATGTACAGCTGCGTATTCAATCTTAAATCAGGTTATTTAAAGAAAAATCTACTCTAAAATACAAATCAATGCTTATTGTAGAATTGCAGCATTTACATACATTAAAAATAAATTTTTGGTTTAACCAACAAAGTGATGAATGATAAAAGGAATTGAGTGATTACTTTTACTCACAAAGCATTATGAATGATAATACTACACAAAAGAGTTCCTTTGTTAAGTCATAGTTTCTCTGTAAGCACATATACACGACTACTCGGACTTGAGGTTGAAAGTAGCAAACAGCAGAATGGCCTATACTTCGATAAATACAGTTATGTGTATGTGCTCATATTGCACACATGCACACAAAAAAGCATGGTGAGCATCTCCACAGAGCTACACAAATATACACAGATGGCTTTCTTTTATTATTGGACAACATGAAAAAAACACAACTTCACAATAAATTTGACTTTTATTGTAATGTTATAACTTTTGAATTTATTTTTCAGGTGCGGTCAGAAATAGCAGCATTGTCACAACTTTCCAGCAGCAGAAGTACAGGGGTAAGAACAGTTTTCTCAGCTATGGGTTCTATGTTTCTTTTTTTCTTTTCCTTTTTGTGGATAACAGTTAATTTGTCCTTTTTCAAATGTTTTTTTTGTTTTGTTTTGTTTTGTTTTGTTTTGTTTTGTTTTGTTTTGTTTTGTTTTGTTTTGTTTTAGACCACCAGCACTGGTGGAAACTCATCATCAAGTGGATTTCGATTTTTAAGGATCCTGGGACGTGGAAGAGGTAAACAACAATTAAGAAAAGAAAGAAGGCTCGATTTAAAAATGTAATGAAAGTTACTGGGTTGTTGGGTGTGCTGGTATCTTAACCAGGCAGTACAACATGTAAATTATTTGTTGAATGGTTTGCCATAAACTTGCTAACAAAGATGGCTTCGGTGGTAATCATTACCTGTTAAACATCAGCAGATTAACACATAAAAAACATATTTTTTTGTATTTATGCAATTACTTTTATTGCTGTGCAAATCTACAGTCTCCTATTGTAATGCTGTGTCTGCTGTTGTATTGTTTTGTCACAGACTAACTCATGCTGATCTGTTGTTTTTTTAGATGTCTACCATGTGTCATCTAGCGCATCCAGTGATTTCCATTCTGCTAGCAACACATAAATTGTTCAGATAACTGTGTTCATTCGACAACCAACAAAGCAAGTCTGGTGTTTTTGATGTTTTATTTTTTTTTTCCACAGCATTAATAAGTTCAGCTGTGATAGTTATATTTATATCTTAACTATAATCTTGAATCCAGGAAGAATCTGACTTGATGTTTAAGGAAAATAAAGTAAAAATTGTGGCATCAGGAAAACACTTGTATTGCATAATACATTTTGGAATCATCACATTCATTGTATTGTACTAGTAGCCTTTTTTTTCATCCTTTTGAATGTATCCTACTCTACGTCATTCAGATAACATTATTTCTTTTTGTGTATGAAGGTGAACAAACATACCTCAAAGAACTAAATATCACAGTACAATATAACAACTTGATGATTATCAACACAGCACAGAGTACTGAGTTGCAGTTATAGTAATAGATTTTACCAATCTATTTTAATTATTTTAGAATAAAAGAATTGAGTTTACTTATTACAATGAGCAATGACAATAGATTCTATATCCAATGTAAAAGTGAGTAGAACATTACAGTTGCAATATACGTCTGTGCTTGTGTGTGTTTGCTTGGGTTTGCATTGCAGAGATTCTACTTAAACATTCACATATCATTTAACAATAATGACTTCACTTTAATAATAATGACTTCATTAATGCTTAATTTAACATTCTGTTTATTTCGTGGAGTAGCTCTGTGTTGCACAAACTAAGCAGAAATCGCGTCATTGATGGGCATTTGCCAGAGCTGAGTTCTTAATGCTGAAATTTCTCATGGATGTGTTATTTATACCCATATTTTGTTCTTCACTGGCCTGATTACTGACATACTAAGGATACTCAAGGTCATCCTAATAATACTTTTTATGTGTGTTTTGTGCACTTAATACATGTGGTATGTTTTTGTGTAGCTTTCAACATGCCTAATTTTGTTTGTGTAATTTTCAGTAACGGCTACAACTACACTTGCATTCTATTACTAATTATGTTCTGAACTTTTTTTTCCAGAATTATCATTAAAGTCTTTTTTAAATCCCCACCTTGTGTCAAGGTTTCGACTTCACACACTGTGTTAATCTGGCAGATTTATTTAAAGTATATGAAAATGCGGGGAGTTAGTTGGGACCGCTGACCAAGATGGCCACCTAGAGCAATCCTCCCGTCGAATCTTTTGTCCCTGAATTATTTTAGGAGTTAGTCTTTACTTTCTACTGCATAATTGGCATACAAGCAATTCGTGGATTACTGGAATTCTGTTTGACAAGCGGGCTGCAAAATGTCATCTCAAAATCCTAGAAAGAGGGCGGCAGAACAGACGGCTACTAATGCTAGTAGTAATGGTCGAGCAGGGATGGGTAGCAACACAAGAGGGCAAGTCCGACAGAGAGCGCTGGGATTGCACAACACTACAGTGTGCCTCTGTATATTGAGGGGCTCTGTTCTAAGGGTAAACGGTACAGTACAATATGATGTAACCAAGACTGATAAGCTTTGACTATATGAAAACCTCGCCAGAAGAGGACTGTGTCAGTGCTTCATTCCATGATCAGTACCACACTGGTCATGGTATGCAGTTATGACAGCGTGGCTGTATGTTTGTGTCTGGAATTGGTGTGAGTGGGCCGCAGAGCACGGCATTCTGTGTGTTTCAACAGAGAGATAGAGAGAGAGAGAAGAGTATGGTTGCTTCGTTTTAGCATGTGCGTGTGTGTGCATTCTACCTGAAATAAGTGTGTGTGTGTGTGTGTGTGTGTGTGTGTGTGTGTGTGTGTGTGTGTGTGTGTGTGTGTGTGTGTGTGTGTGTGGATGTAAGTTTTTTCTTTCTTTTCTTTTTTTTGGGTAGATGTGATGGTTGTTGATGAAGGGTGTGCAGGTCAAAAGTCCTCAGGAGGAAGGTTTCGCTTCTGATCCATATGAGAGATAAGTCAACCATACATGTAGGTGGACAAAAGACAAGAATTAAATAAATAAATAAAAATACAAAAAAAAGGGACAGTCAGGAGTATATTGTCGTAGTATGACAGACTAATATCTTGAAAATCCCAAATTTAAGTCTTTTTTGCAAATTATGTTGAAAATAATTATTAGAGGTCATTTTTTCCAGAAGATTGTTGTTAAATTTTAAGAAAGAGTTTCTAAAAGAAGCCAAGTTATACTGAAAATGTTTCAAAGTAAAATTACATCAATTTAAGAGATGATAATGTCACTAACAGAAAATCAGTCTTATTCCAACAGAGTCTGGACATTAAGAAAACTGGTGCAGTTCAGGGTGCTGCACTCAGCACACACAGACCTGAGGATTGGAGGAAAAGACTCCTGTTGCTCAGGAGGCCAAACATCTGACAAACAGGTGACCTGTGAGTTCTTGAACCATGACCTTTGTGTACAAGACTGAGACCAGAGAAACTGTCAGCAATAGGTGTGGTTTCTGACATGGGGGTCAATAACAACAGGTGTGACCAGTCACAGGTTTCCAGGCAGAACCAGAACACATTAGTGGTCAAAGGTCAAGAACTGGCAGGCAGAAAACAATTGATTGCAATGTTTCAATTTATGCTATGCTCAGTAGCATGACTCATAATTACCTTCATATTTGTCTATCATGTATAAATTGTAGTTTACTATAATTAGGTCACCCCTATAGGGGTCAGAATTTTGTGGTTTCAGGAGTATAATTAGTTTAATGCTTCATCTAATACTAACTATTGTTTTTTTTCTTAAAAATTCCCATGAGGTCTAAGGGGGACACGCCCTGATTTCAGTTAGATGAAGTCTGCAGCGAGCTGCATGTAAGGTCAACAAACGATGATCTCGTGTGTATGACCTCTGACCCTAAAAGTATCTACATTTTGCTTAAAGAGTTTGTCCATACCACTTTTATTTTAGTTTAGTATGAAAACCCCACTGCAGGGGGTTTAGATTTAAAAACATAGAGTTACACAGTGAGAAATCTAAAACAAAAATAGTCAAAGCCAGTGGTAACAACTGCTGATGTTTTTTAGGTCAAAGTTATGCATTTTATCCCTCCATAATTTAGCAATCTGAGGTTTATAAAGCCATATTTTGACTGCTATAGTTGTGCTTTTTTGGTATAGACCCTTAGATAAATATAATTCTGAGACCAGTATAATCCTTTGAAATGATTTTGATTGTTGATCTTTTTAAGATATTTTATTTGCCCAGAATTTTACCTGTAATGGAGTCAAATTTGAACAGTAATTTTACAGGTATGACAAAGTTAAGCATGAGCTAAATGCTAAGGTGACATAATAAAGTGACTGTAAAGATAATAGAATGTAAGCTATAGTCCGGTAATATGTACATGACAGTGCAGTGATCAGTGCAAACAGACAGGTGCATAAACATAGGTCATCAGCGTTTGTGGAGGGCGGTGATAACAGTCTTGGGGTTATTGTTCATGAGTCCAACAGCAGAGGGGAAGAAACTGTTCTCATGGCGGGAGGTTCTGGTCCGGATGGACCGTAGCCTTCTGCCTGAGGGGAGAGGGTCAAAAAGTCTGTGCCCAGGATGAGAGTGGTCTGCTGTGACCTGCACGCCCCAGAAATTCCTTCAGAAATTACAGAAAGCTGCCTCATAGATTTCAGACTGTCCTGAAGAATAAAGGCAGTCATACCAAATACTGATTTTCAGGCTCCATTTTTACCCTTATAAACTGCATTTATGTATGTTTCAATAAACGGCTGCACCTATTTCCTGTAAAATATAAAGAAATTTGAGATTTTGGCACAGCACTGAACCACCAAATTAAAGTGAATTAGACCAGTGCTAATTCACTTATGGACGTGGGGGCAGGAAAACAGTCTGTGTGATGTAAATGTGGCTGAGAGCAAAGCTCATGGTGCTTTCCAGAAAACAGGACACTCAAAGACCACCAATAAAATGCCACTTTATGAATTCCACAAATTTAAGGTTTTCCAACTTTACATTCAATTTTTGTTGGTTTATTTTTTGCTGTTGAAATAGAGTTTCTCCCGAGTAGAGTCCATGCTCTCACTATTGCCCCAAATTAACAAGAATGGGTGTCAAAGTGTCTGAGTTTTGCTGAATGCATGAAAAAGTTTCGCGTTCACTCAGAAATTTCTGCAGACACAGAGATGAGGGTGGCGGGTAGCTTCTTGTGTGCAGGAAGTCTTTTATTTTACAGTTGATCACTGAGAGGTGAAAAGGTTTCACTGTGATGCAAATCATGCGGGACAGCAGATCAACAATCACTAAAACAGGTAAAACGTGGTCCTACAGTTAAAGCAAATACAAAGTGGACTGTTTTTACTGTTGTTATAAATACTTTCTGTCGATTCTCCGAGGACGACAGAGGGCACACTGATCCACCGTCTTAATAGGCATACTTTAAACCGTATGCCTATTAAAACGTAGATGCAGCCTGTTAAAAGTGCCGCTCCCAGCCGGTGAGCTGGCCGCAGCGGGCCACGGTGGGGGTGGGAGAGAATCAAAGCTCCTAACCGGCCACAGAAGGCCGGTTAGGAGCGCTGCTTTCAGAGTGCGCAATTTTAATTTACACAAGAAGACAAAGTGGTTTGTGGCAGGCAGGTTACTACATTTTAAAATTATGCAGTCTTTAAATTATTTGTAAAACTGGTGATAGAACATCTGTGTAACCCTTTATAGCCCATGTAATTATTGTGCTTATTTATTTATTCATCGGGTTAGGGTTATTCAGACCGAACATTAAAGCCCAGTTTACTCTCTCCTCCCGATCCCCTCTGTCGTATAAATGCGCCGTTCACTGACAGAACTCAGGAATAATCAATTCATGTTTACATTTCAAATTTACTTTTTGCTTACAAAGATTAGCAGTGTGGTTAAATAATCGTTTCATGCTGTCATGTTCATTAATCAGCTTGTTCAGTGTGTACAGGTGAAGGAGATCATTTTAATGGTTTTGTGGCTATGTGAACTTTAACCTTTATATTTCCTCCATGCAAACTTATGTTGTTTAGATAATCACTACAGCATTGGAAGGTCTTGTTTTTAATTGTCTGCCCGTGAAAGAAGACGAGGTCATCTGAACACCCAGTTGCTGATGTTCTCTGTTTTCCACATATTGTTTTGTATAACACTGATAAGTTTGACTATATGAAATCCACATATGCAGTAGAAGAGTGTGTGCACTTCATTTCATGATCAGCTCCATGCTGGCCATGCAATGCAGTCCATCACCCCGGTTAACCTGTGAAACTGTTTTATAATGGGTAATTAAATTTAATAATTGACTCCTTTCCCCGTCTTGTTGTCATTCCTTGTCTTGATTAAACTTTATACTAAACTTTATAAGAGGCAAAGGTTTAAATCACTGGCAGTTTCAGAGGAAATAGCTTCTGAATTTGGTGGCGTGCCTTATCACACAGGTGCGCTGAGCTACCTGAGGAAATCTGTCAAGTTCATGAAAAGTAAAGTAAAGTCAGCAGGGCTCCGGGATGAAAGGTGGCAGTGTGAGAAGCATCCATACGTCCGTGGAGTTTCAGGAACGGGACCGCGTGATTACATGTGTGATTGCCAAAAACTAAAATAAATCAGAGCAGGTCTCCACCGCTGTGTTTGCAGCTGCACTTTTTGCTGAGAAACTGGACACACTGTGCAGTTTACCAGCTTTTTTCTGACTGTGAAGCGCAGAAATTCAGTTTTAACCTGAAAAATTTGCAAATTTTCATCAGCTTGAAATATATTCATTTTTCTTGATGTTATTTTTGAAAAAAAAATATAATTTTATATTTTATTTATTGTGTTGGGAAAAAAATGCTGTATTCTGGCCATTCAAATTCATATTGCTGATTAAATTTATTATTTTTAATCCTGTTCGGCTCACGACTCAGATGGGATGCAGCAGCATTACTGATTACAAACACAATAGGCACATGTCATGCATTTTGGATGACTGACGGAACATCCATTAACCTTCTCGTCTAGTTTTGTCTTGTGAACGAAAACTTACATACGTCTCGTCATGTTTTAGTAATCAAAGAGCCATGTTTATCTCGACATCGTCTCGTTATCGTCATGAAAAAAAAAAACGGGGCGACAATGAAATCATTTCGTCATGGTTAATGAAAATAACATTGGAGGCAACAGTGCTATTAATTCCTCCATGGAATGGATGGATGGATGCTGCTCAAGTCTGCATATTTTAGTCATATTTGAACATTTTTAACTGTATCAGCAGCCATACAGTACCCTCAAGAATACATAGAAACAAATTACAAATGGGAGCTTTAACAGTGTTTTTCATATTAGCATGGCAAACTGATCAGAAACACAGTGATGTAAAACTATAGAGAAGCAGAAATCAAGTACATTGGTTGGTCAAATGCACTTGTGTCACAGAGTGATGATATATTGTGTGTCTACACACAGGCCTACCTGGCTGGTGTTTAACTGGCAGTATTGCCCATCTGCTGGAAGTTCATTAATGCATCCACATGTAGCACCGACGATGGCATCACAGGCCCCATAGTTAATGCATTTGTTAGATGACCAAGCAAAGCCCTCCTCACATGTGCACTGGTATCCAGTTATGTTTGCAGTTATGTTTGAGGAACACGCTGAGAAAAAACAGCAGCACACAATATCACGGTTTAACGACACACTATGTGGTAGAGTGAAGATGCAATATGTATGACAATGGAGAAGCAAACTAAAGGGATGCTGTACCTGTTGTGGTATTAATGGTTGTAATTTCAGTAGTGGCGTTGATCAGTAAAGGAAACCTGAGAGTGTTCAGTATCATTTGGAAATGCTCCAGGTCAGAGATCCTTATCACAGCTTGGAGCTCATACTCCGTGGAATTTAAGGAAGCTAGAGGTGAAAAAACCACAACGAGATGTAACGCTGATAAACTGGAGCAGGAGAGGGCTGATTCAGTTATCAATACTCAATACTGTTTTCTCTAATGAGGTATAAATATTTCAACAGCAGGTGTTCTGAAAATCCTCCTTTTCTTGTTTTCATAGCATTTTGAAAAAGTTTTTTTAATAAATAAAATTATTATATTATTAGTCATCAAACATGTGATTACATTCAATTATCCAATTTAGAGTGACCAATTAACTTAACCCCAATAACTGCATGTCGTTGGACTGTGGGAGAAAACCCACACAGACACGGGGAGAGCATGCAAATTCCACACAGAGAGGCCGAGGTCAAGGTGGAATTGAACCCAGGCCTTCCAGGCAGCAGGCATGTTACTCACTCTCTTTTTTGTCTGGAATGAAGGCTGGATATTTTGCACTCATTAAATCCTAAGAATAAAAAAACAAAGTCAGATTTCTTTAACTGTAGATTTTTTTTTCTATAATACTCATGAATTCATTCATTTTTATTCTTACCTCAAAGAAGCCATTTAGAGACTCTGCATCCTTCAGACTGTTCCATATGACTATGAGAATAACTATGTATCGCAGCGCCTTTCGCAATGCCATCCTGACTAGAAAGAAAATGCAACGAACACAGTTCCCATAAATAAATTAAAGAAATACAATTATATGCTTTAATGTAGTGTTATGTTGCTGGTATTAAAATGTTACCAGGAAGCAAAAGGCTAAAATGCTTTCTTCCTTCCAGAAAATGTGTTCTTCATCTTGTTTGAAAGTATGTGGTTCATATCACCCTCTCATGTTTACAGTTTAGCATGCCAGCAGTATCTTGGGAATTTCCAACTTCCAACATGTTCAAATTCAGTCTTTTTGTTTTTTGTTAGTACAGTAGTAAATAAAAACTACCTTATCAGAATCAGTGGGTAAAGTGAAACTAAAGGCATTTAACTTATTCTAGACAAGATTCTGGTATCTTGTGTAGAATTGCACTCATTTTAGTTTTGCTAGATGGGTTCAGTTTGGTTATTTGGAAAGCTCTGGGCTTGCACTTATGTCTGTATGACAAATATGAAGCAACTAGTTCATTTAAATTGGTTGGTTTCCTGACACAGACCCAGCTTTTAAGCTTAATGCACAAATC
>JAVDPK010001524.1:49336-62194 GCA_034780415.1 Cichlasoma orientale
GATTTGTGATTGGACCAGCTCATGTTATCTCTGGACACACACTTATGCTCACACAATCATTCCTTTTAAAAAGGTTTACAGGTAGCAATATTTTGATCTGAAGACAAAAGGTTCACTAGCACGCGTGCTTCTTAAATCAAGGATCTTTACAGAAGAAGAAGCTTGCATTGTTCATCGTTCCCTTTTGTGTTCTATGACTGCAGAGCACTGCAGCAGATTGGGAATGCTGCAAGGTGATGTGCAGATGTTGGGGGGATGAAGGTGCCCGCGGCATTCCAGGCCTACCAGGGGGAAGGGTGAGTGTAAAACACTAACTTCACACAGGATATCAGGGATGGAAGCCATGCCAGAAATGGAATGAGATGATTTTCAAATTTCATAAATTCATATTTTTTCACAAGACAACACGTTTAAACTGTGTTTAAACTGACAAAATGTTCCATTTCATGAAAAATATGAGCTCATTTTTAATTTGATGGGAACAAGACATCGGGTCAGATCTGCGTTGCCTCCTGTGCAGCCTCTGCTTTAACAGTCTGTCACCATCTGGGAACTGAGGAGAACATCTGCTGGACTTTGGGAGAGGAAAGTGGTCCCGTTCTGTCTGATAGAGGATTCTATCTGCTCAGCAGTCCTCAGGCTGCTTTGTTCTGTTTTTTTGGCCCAGAGAAGATGGCGCTGTTTCTGGATCATGTTCACTTCTGCCCTTGACTTTATTTTGAGCTCTTCGACCGTTTCTGATGTTTCTGCCTCTGAGTTTGTGTGTGCTTCATAAACAGGGAGAGCGTGGAGAAAAGGGCCAGCAGGGTTTCCCAGGAGACGATGGAGTCATGGTGAGTGCTGCTTCATTCAGTTCTTTCCATCATGAGGGTGAAACTGAAAGGACGGCTTAAAAGTAGTTTTATTTATTTATATATAATTCTTGTTTTTGAGGGAGAAGGAATATCTTTTGAAAGTCTCTTCCTATTAAAACAGAGTTCTTCTTTCCCACTGTCACTAACTGCTTGCTCACCAACTGCTAATTAAAATTAAATTCATCTTATTAAAAATTAAGTGTTTTTGAGATATTATCGATATATTATCATAACTAATAGATGGACCAACTTCTGTTCTGCTGTTGAAATCTGCCCTTAAAGCTGGAACTGCGATGGCAACCGGCTCATTTTGTTGTTGTGTTTCAGGGTGAGCGAGGACCTCCCGGACCAAAAGGACCCCCAGGGATCCAGGGCTGTCCTGGATCCAGAGGACAGAAGGTAAAGCATGGTAGTTTGATCATTAATACATCATGTACTGACACAGAGAAAATGATGCTGCAGCGCACATAAAACCAAGACAAACATGTTGACATTATCAAACAGCGATTCCAGGACCACACACAGCAACACATTAAAGCATTTGTGGACCTGTACGGTACCAGCACACACAGCAGCTCCCCAACCTGCTACATAGTTGGAGCAGCTGTCTGCTGTAAAGCTGACATTCAGAACCAGCCACGACTGTACTTTGGGTCAGAAAAGATCCGCTAGCAATAAGCAGTCTAAAACACGATTTAATCAGTTAATAAATCTCTCTCTCTCTCTCTCTCTCTCTCTCTCTCTCTGTCTCTGAACTGCTCGTGCTATGCTGGAGCCTCAATTCTCTAACTTCTCTCCCTTCAGAGATTGAGGCTTTCATCAAAGGACAGCCACATCCCATAAGCCAGACGGCTATAGTTCATTGCATATGGCAGGCTAGACGCTCCTATTTTGATTGACTCATTCGGCCATTTGTGCAACTGGCTGCACCAAAATCAACTGAAAAGTTACATGACACCCCCTGGTTATTAGAAAACCCATTTCTTAATATGATTGGCAGCATTAGGTGTCAATCAAAATGGGAGGGGCTAGCCTTCCATATAAAAGGCACTACATAGCGGATAGGACGTGGCTACTTAACAGGCAATGACATGGCTTTTCCAGAGGGCATCGTTTTTTGAGGTGATGTTGGTTCAGCCAGTTAACAGGTTAAAATATTCACCGTTACGTTTAATGTCTATCTGCTTCCTACAATTAAAAGCAAAGAGCGATCAACTTATTGTGTTTCATGTTATTCTGCTCAATTTCAACAACACAGCACAGCTCAAAAACACTGCTTATGACCGGAGATTTAATTTACACTACACGACAGCACATGTACATTTACCTCCAAAACACAGTGCTTGCCAAGGGAATTGAGGTTTGAGAATGTTTGGTGGTTATTTCTTTCCATATATATATATATATATATATACAATATTAAATTAAGAGTCTGAATATATGGAATGAAACTTGAATATATTGAATGAAAGTCTGACTATATTGAATGAAAACTGACGTCATGGGAGCTCTTGCGCCCTCTAGTGTTTTCATTATGTAAAGCACATAATGTCGCTACAAGAATTGGCTGTACCGTACTACTGATAAAGATTTTTATTCACTGATTCATCGTGGAAGACCAAATATAGTGAACCTCTCAGTTCAGACAGCTCCTGCATACAAGCTAACATTATGCAGAACGTGCACAGGCACCCTCCACAGCAACAGGCCCTGTCTAGAATCTGAGATGTGGATGTGGAAGGCATGCTCTGCTTAATGTTAGCTTGATACGCAGGAGCTGTCTGACCTGAGAGATTCACTGAATAAAACTCTTCATCAGTAGTACGATACGGAACAGTGCTGCTAGCATTATGCTGGCCATTACATGCGTTTGCCAGGGTGTTATTTAACAACTCATTATTTAGGATTTCTGCCACTAAATTCCCTGCCGATTGACTCATAGTGCCAACTAGATGAAGCATTTCCTGAAGAAAATGCACTGTGAATGCGTGCAGCTGAATTTCTGGCACTGAATGGCTGAAATATTTCCAAATCTTGTTGAAAATTTTGAAATACACTCAATGATTCTCAAGAATGCACACTACAGGACTCAAACCTGTGCTCCCTGCTTCTTGGCATGCTGCAGTCATGGTTGCCTGCTCTACCACTGAGCCACCTTGGGTCCCACAACTACTCAGGTTTGCACTACATACATATTGAAGAGACATCTGGCCATCAGAATGCTCCAAATCCATCAATTGAAAACAGCTGCCAGGTGCACCGTCTACCTACTGAAGTGCAGGCACTCTGTGGCCAAATCTCTGTAAAATTTGCCTCGGCGCACCTGTCAAACAATTGCTTCTAAATCAAAAACTGTAGCTCTCATCAAAGCAATTTTAAGCTGTGAGCATCACAAGGACCTGCTCTAAACAGTGGTGTAATTTTTATTTTCCTGGGCTCAAAAATGTGGTCATGGGAGTAGTTTAAAAAAGGGGCTAATTTCTGCTTTGAAGAAAATCACCTCCTTAAATTTACTAAGGAGGTTAGTGAAGGAGTTGGAAGGTACTCCCTCTGCTTGAACCCTCACAGTTTAAAAAGTGTACATTTGTCAGTGTCAAGAGACACATTGTTTAGAAGTAGAGAAGCGGCTCTACATTCTGATGGTAAAATGATGGCTGTAGAGTGGACAGTGTGGACACAGCGGCAGTTTAAAAATAAAATTTCCAGATGAAAGGTTTGAAGACTCCCACTCTACTAATTAGGCTTCTACTCTAGAAAATGCAATACACACCTATTAAAAACTCTGAAAAGGTTGAAAAAGTACATCAAACTCTAAACGGGAATTGATGAAAAACTATAAAAGATACTGAAACAAAAAATACATAATGAATAGTTCAGGGTCTTGGCTACGTTTTAAAGTTTAAATGGTGTCTGTAGGTGAAAGTCTGTGGAAGTAGAAGGCGCTCAAAGACAAGGATGGTGAAAGAGGATCTGAAACCTCTCCCCATTGAAATGAATGGGAAAAAATGATTAGAAAATCAAAAATAATTTAATAATGCTAATAGGTATCACTGTGAAAAATATAGTGTATCACAAAAGCGAGTACACTGCAGATATTCAAGTATATCTTTTCATGGGACAACACTGACAAAATGACACTTTGACACAATGAAAAGTTTAGACTTTAATGGCTGCATATTGAGTTATTTTGAGGGAAGAATAAACTTACACTGTTAATATAAGCTGCATACAGACTACTTTTCATTGTGTCAAAGTGTCATGAATTATGGGTAATGGCTCGAAGTCAGGAATATTGTGAATATATTCAGACTTTCATTCAATATATTCAGACTCTTATTTTAATATATATATATATATATAATAATTTCCTAAACAGCATTCCATAATATAAAAACAAATCCCAGCTCGCCCCTATGTGCGGTCTTTTTTGCCCTCCTATATATACATATATATATGTATATATGTGTGTGCGTGTGTGTGTGTGTGTGTGTGTGTGTGTGTGTGTGTAACTACTTTCACCCCTGTGTGAACTGAATTCTAAAGTGAACAGAAAACAGTTACAAAGATGATTTCATGTCACTCTGTGCGACTGTTTCTTCAGTTTTTAGCTTTTATTACCATGAAAATGTTTATTCTAAATATACCAGGCCAATATTAATGGTATCAGACATTTAATATGACACACATACTTGGGAGCTTCTGTGAATCCAGGGTGAAAAATAAATGTTTACAGTATTCATATACGATCCTGCTGTTCGTATCTGCAGGGCTACCGAGGTGTCTCAGGCGGCAGGGTGAGTGACTGAGGTCTGCATTTACTGAAGAATGAGCAAATCTTGATGTTTAGATGAAGCGGTGAGATGTGACGGCTGATTCTCCTTCAATGCTGCAGGGTGAGAACGGAGAGGACGGACTGGATGGAGTGGATGGAGATCAGGTATGAACAGCTGAACATATACATGAACTGAGGCCTTATGTAATAATAAACCCTCATATTGTGACTCACTCTGTCATTCAGTCGGCAGGAAGACCTGCCCGAAGCCAGTTGACTGACAGGTTGTAACAGGGAAATTAATACTAGTTAAAAATACAGTCATGTGACAAGCATTTTAAGTTTTACTGATCAGGACATCATAAAAACACTGCTGGTGATCAGCCAAGCGAGTGCATTTGACTCTTAATTCCTATGGAAGCTTTAAGGATAGGCAGTCTTTACCACGTCATCTGTTGTTGCTCATCTGAAGTTTTATTTTTTATGTTTGATACATAAAGTTTTATTTATTTGTTTATTTTTTATACAGGGACAATACAACCAAACATTATCACACAAAGGTGACCAATGCTGTGCATTCAAGGCGTCCAGCACAGGCTAATTTGCTGCACCCTTCCCTCATTAGGCTTTTAAATCCAAGCAAACAAATGAATAAGTTAAAAGGTTAGATAAAATTAGGGATGGGAATCAATTCTCTACAAGAACTGGCTCCCAGTAATCCAATTCCTTGGAATCTTTAGTCAGCTTGCTTATCGATTCCGCTTATCGATTCCACTGACGTGAGGACGCATTTGCGTGATTACGTCACACACGTGCCTTATTTGGTTCGGAATATATCCAGCAGCATCGAGACAGAAGCGTCAAGATAAAAAACATTACAAAATTATGTTCACAGTTTTTCAACAGCAGCAGCAGCTGTTACACGTGCAGCTTGTGCATGCAGCTAGCGCAAAAAAGCGGAGCCGTTACTGAGATGTGAGCTCAGATGAAGCGAAAGGAAATTTTTTTTTAGCGTTCAAAGCAGCGGTGCTTTTTTCTGTAACCACCGTTAAAACCTTTACTTTGAAAGAGCTGGAGGTCCTTCATCAACCACCTGATCAGGAAGTGCCAAAGTGAAGAAAAGAGAACTTTGTAGCAGCTCCGTCCACCGCTGTTTGTTTCCCACAGCAAAAAAACTGCAGTATGGAAGTTAAAATATGCAGATCAATTGTTAATATACAAAAAATATTTCTAATCAAATCACTCGATTAATCAATAGAATGATCAATAGTTGCAGTCCTATTTTACTGTGCTGCTTTCACTGTACTGTATGAATAATCTCCATCTCCTGTAACATTTATTTGATGAGGACTGTGAGAGTCTGGCTGGCTCAGAGGCTGCTTCTCACACACTTGTTGTATTTAATGTTAAAATATTAATAGTATTAATTTTGATAGAGGAATTCTTGGTTTTTTTTTAATATCAGTTTTAATTTTTTTCGACTTAACATTAGAAAAAGTTGATGCAAACCAACCCATTTGTGGTATATTTTATTCACTAACCCAATGAGAATTGATAAGAGAAACAATAAGGTATCATGATAAATGATAATGGAATCAGAATCGCTAAATTCTTATCAATTCGCATCCCTATATAAAATATAAAAAGTTTATTTTAAATATAAAATATAAACATTTAGGATTGAAAGAGTGCACATCCTTTTCCATAACTAAATGAATAACATTATTTAGCACATCAAACAATTCCATTGAAAACACAATAATTTGCATCTATATTGTACACAGAAATAAGTGAATAAATAAATGTGAAAATGATAAGAAAAATCTTTATATTTTATTCCTTTTATTATTTACACATCCTGTATTTTCTGATTGATTTGTAGGTAAATATAATTTATAATTCACTGCATCACATGACTGTACGAGAAGGGAAGCAGATAAAGATGGAGGTGAGGTGGAGACACCGTGAAGAGCAGGAGATGATCCGTGCTTCTGATTTTGTTTGCAGGGCCAGACGGGAGTGGGTGGCCTGAAAGGAGAGCGAGGAGACCCCGGAAACCCAGTAAACACAAAACACTAAACTCAGAATCTTTTCCTGGATTCTGGTTCATCAGCTCTGATCTTTGTTAGAGAATAAAATCTTTTCTTTCTTTTTTTAACTCTGTTCTTTTTTGCAAGTAAGCGCTTTGCTTTCAGCTCACAAAAGTGAAACTCTCAGATGTTGACCTCTGACCTCAGATTGATTGACATGTAATTCTCAGGGTGTCCCGGGAACCAGCGGTGAGCCGGGGCTGAATGGACAGAAGGGACTGAGAGGAGATCCGGTGAGTTTCAGTGCTTTTAGAAAAGTCAGAAGTCACAAATGGGAGGATTTCAGGTACTTTCTTTCTCCCTTCCCCTCCTCACCAGGCACTAATTCATCAGGGATTCAGATGGCATAATAAGAATAAATTTAGAAATACCTTAAATATCCCAGATTTGGGAGGAGGAGAGCCACCTGAGAATCTTTAAAATATATAATGTGTCTTCCAAATGGCATTTCCATGTAGTTTGGTCCACTTAAAAGCCCTCAAAGTCCACAAAAAATGAGCGTGGAGAACTGTTCCTAAAGACTACTTCAGAAATGACAGAAAGCTGCCTCACAGAGTTCAGACTGTGCTGAAGATTAAAGGAGGTCATACCAAATACTGACTTTCAGGCTCCATTCGTAACCTTATAAACTGCATTCATGTATGTTTCATTAAACGGCTGCATCTATTTCCTGTGAAATATAAAGAAATGAGAGATTTTTGTACTGAACCACCAAATTAAAGTGAATTAGACTAACTAGAGTCACTTTATGGATGTGGGGGCAGGGAACCGGTCTGTGTGATGTAAATGTGGCTGAAGCGGCAAAGCTCATGGTGCTTTCCAGAAAACAGGATGTTTGAAGACCACCAATAAAAAGGCAGCTAGACCACTTTGTGAGTACCGTAATTTTAATGTTTTCCAACCTGACATTCAATTTTTGGTGGTTTATTTTTTTTGCTTTTGAAACTGAGATGTTCTCCCGAGTCCATGCTCTCACTATTGGCCCAAGAATGGTCTGAGTGTCAAAGTGTCTGAGTTTTCCTGAATGCATCCAAAAGTTTTAACAGTAATATTCACACAGAGATGGGGGTGGCAGGGTGCTTCTTGTCTGCAGGAAGTATTTTATTTCATGCCTGATCACTGAGAGATGAAAAAGTTGCACTGTGACGAAAATGATGCGGGACAGCAGATCAACGAGCAATGAAACAAGAAAAACAAAAAATTTCTCATTTTAACGTCATCCTGCAGCCAAAGAAAATATAAACTGGGCTTTTTTTTACTGTTTTAGTAACTGAATTTATAAATAGGTGCGGTATTATAGGTGCGGACACTTTTTTTGGGGGGGGGGGAAGCTTTCAGAACGCGATTTTAATTTACAGAAAAGCACAAAGCGGTTTGTGCAGGACGTTTACTACATTTTAAAATCATGCAGGCAGTCCTTTATAAATCATGTTATTAATGTGCTTATTTATTTATTCATCGTCAGTTTTAAGATACGCATCAGGAGGTGCCCACTGTTTCTATTGTCATGAATGCGAAAACCAGATCGATCACTAATGCCCTGTTGATTGTCTCCTACCTATCAGCATACGCAGTTTTTGCATCTATAAATAAATACTGCAGTATTCGGCTGGACGCTTTCGCAGGAACGTGTGCCTGCTGTTGCATTTGGTCGCTTTCTCAGAGCAGCAGATGATTGAAATGAATTACAGAGAAGCTTAGCGACAGACGCATCAGTGCATCGAGTAACGCTGAGTAAGCAGCACGACTGCGATATTAAAAAACGTAAAACTGGTCATTTTTTAATTTTCATTTTATACTCCAAATCCAGACAATGTCAAACAAATTCCTTTATTCCCTTTTGAGATCATAACATAAATTTGCTAAGAATAGGAAACAGATAAACTGTGCATCTTTTTATTTATTTTTTTCTCAATTCGGAAGGTTACCACCATCGTCAAGGAAACTCAAGGAGCGTATTTGATGCTTGCTCTTGTTAGTTTATGATTTTCAGAGCTGTTTGTCAGGATTATTTTAGAACTGTGGTTTCTTGATCTTGATGCCATGATGTTGTGTTTGAAGGAATTCTTGGTCAACACAGTCTTTATAGAATAACAAAAGATTTATTATAAAAAGACGATGTCAAATTATAGACACTCGAGACATCTGGGTGGAAGAAAGGCAATGACCTTCTGCACACTGGACAAAGAAACTTACAGCCTTATATAGGCTTTAACATCTGGTACACACATTGTCACACAGACTGGTTTCTACCAGTTTTTGGAGGGGCTCAGAGACCCCCAATAAATACCTTTTTTTGTTTGCTAAAGATGCACAGGGAAAGATGAGCTCCAAACTTAGAAGGCCCCAGAGCTGGAGTTTCCCTGTATGCGTTTCATATAGGCGCGTCAGACACTACAGAACCACATTCTGAGGCAATTGTAGACTCTCTGATGCACATCTGTATGTGGAGGTCTCGAAAATCTAAGAGACAGGCATTTGCTGTTCTGAAAAGCAACGCACTGCTTCATCTTGCAGTAGCTTCACAGTGACCGATGGGAAAGTTCTTCTGATGCCACAAAACTGATGCCATTATCACTGCTCCTCCTGGTGGATACACAAGACATTACCGCCAGTTTTCCTGGTGACGTGTGTTTTTCCACGTCCTGTCCGGCAATTTTAAGTGGATGCGTCTGTAAACCTGCAAAGCACTAAAAGACCAGGTCTGCAAATTTGGATGTTGAGGAATTAAAAAGAAATAATTGTTCTAATTGTTCTGAGGTGTTCAATGAATAGTTTCTTAGACTCAAAGCAAAACCATGCAGTTCTCAGGCAAGTCCTGCTGTGGACTCCTGGAAAGTTGGCAAACGAAGTGATGGCTGCCAGAAAAGCCCGACCCATCGGTTCTCCTTTTCTGAGTTTGTGTTGGCATGCTTAAAAAACTGAATGTCTTTATTGTTAATCAAAAATGTAATTTATCAAATGCTGGAAGCTCCCTCTTAGGAACACAAACACTGACATTAGATTGTGTTTTTGTCTGACAGGGCATCCCAGGTGTTGACAACAACAGGCCAGGACCCAAAGGAGACCCCGGCAACCAAGGGAGACCAGTAAGGAACAGCCATACTCTGTATATAAAAGATGGAAGTAGCCAGCATGACATCAGCCATCGGTTTGTGGAGTTGTACTTTGAAGCCTCGACTTTAGTTTTATGACCACATTAGGGTTTGTGTGTGTGTGTTCATGTGTGTGTTCACTAACTTTAGTTATGAGTTAGCAGTTATAAACTAGCTTGATTATCAGGCTGCACCCACAGGCTATATGTGAGTCTCATACAGATGCCTGCTAATTAGTTCTCCGTATCATCCAATTACAATAATCAAACTTCACTCACCAAAACTGGAGCTGCAATGAAGCGCACAGCAGCCATGTTACTGGTCAGATGATTGCATTAGAAATGTTCCAAAAGGCTCCAACAGCACAAACACAGTCCAGAGGTCCAGTTCAGGGACTCCAGTTAACTGTAGAGCAGAAAGCTTGCAGCTACAGCCGCCTGCGCTCTTGTGGACAGGGATCTCGAATGTCATTCCTGGAACCTGCTGGAGCCACTCTCCCAGTTTGGGGGCTTGGGTGCAGCATTCTCATGGGGACCACTGTTACCTTCACCTTCCCGTTCTTTCTTCTATTCTTTCGAGTTTCTGCTGCCTGAGGTGTTCACTAAGCACATGATTATTTGTTGCTTAGCGTAAAGTCTCATAGTGCAGGGTTTGGGGTGAAACCCTCTGTGCATGATCAAGAGCTTTATTGTCTTGATGTCAGTGGCTTCAGTCTCCTCCTTTGGCGAGCTTATTATCCCAGCAGGGTATCTGACAACTGGCAGGACGTAGGTGTTGATTGCCCGGATCTTGTTCTTCCCATTCAAATGAATCTTCAGGACTTGCTTTAATCTTTGCAGAACTTGGCAGTTGCAGCTTCATATATAAAGCAACACAATGTACATAAAACAGAAGATTACAATCACCAAAACTAAAGGTAAGTGTATTAAACACAAAAAAAAAATAAAAACATTTAAAATCAGATTGAAAGATGCAATTACGTAAATCTATCGTGCTGCTCTGCTGCACTGTCTGACACAGAACAAGAAGCTCAATCATAAGCATATGAAAACAGAAATGTTTTGAACCTGGATTTAAAAACTTGACTTCACTTCTATAGTTAGTTGGTTCATTTGTGAGCTGCGTAAGATTTAAAAGATCTGTGGACCCGAGTCCATAGAGCTCTACTGGGTTTAAATTTTATAAATTTATATCTTAACATTTCTGTAATGTAGAGTACCAGTCAAAAGTTTGGACACACTCATCCAATGAAGGTGCTCACTCTTCATGGCGAACACCTTCAGTGCTCGGTAGGAATATTCCCCGACAGCTGTCACACACACACACACAGGTGTTCTTGTAGAGATGGATGATCAGCGCATCTTTGAAACTTTGTGGAACTCGTTCTTCAACCCAAATCTGCTTGAAGAGGTTGGTTAGTTCTGTTACAAGTGCATCTCTGCCATGTTTGTAAGCTTCTGGTAAAATGCCACTAGAGAGTTTGATTGTTTGGTGGCTTCAGCACTTTCTTCGACACCTGGGATGACATCAAGTTTCTTGATCACTGGACTTCATTGGAGATTGATGACTGACAGTTAAGAAGATGGTTGAAATACTGTGTCCATTGCTCCATAATGAGTGCTGGTTCTTCCAGATCAAAGAGTGGACCGGTGCCTCTGGAGTGTGGTTTTGAATATCTCAGTCAGATCCACCCTTCACTCGTGGCCTCAGCTTCAAGGTGAGACTTCATCAACCAATGGCTGACATCATGGTGTTTACAGCAGTTTAGAAGCTGGCTGGCCGGCTGGCTGGCTGGATGGATGGATGGATGGATGGATGGATGGATGGATGGATGGATGGATGGATGGATGGATGGAGTAATGATCAGAATGCTTTTCAATCCGCAGGGTGATCCTGGTCCAGATGGGTTTGGGGGTGACAGTGGAACTGATGGAAGCCCGGTGAGATTTCTGACTTCTGTCATTTTGTCTTCTAAGACTAAACATTCTTCTGTATCTCTGTTCTGTAAGAACAGCTTTTTTTTTTTCATGACACGTGTAATGAGAAGAGGAAAGTAGGCTGCTTCATGCTGCTTCATGCTGGAAGATTATCAGCTGCAGACTCTAAGCATTTAAAGTGAATAAAACAGTATAAATGATGCACTGACTGTTGCCTTTAATTAAAATGTTCATTCTAAGCACTGACTAAAGCAGATTGCTTCCATTATCCCAGCACACATTCTTATTGATTAAAACTATTGATTGCTGATCATAAATAGCAATATTGTTTTCTCTTGTGCAGGGTCCTAATGGAAGAAGAGGTCCCAGTGGTGAGAAGGTAGGAGACGATATTGAACAACACTAAAGCAGGTTTTTACAGTGTATCTGTGATTATACGCACATATCTGACTCTCATTTTGCAGGGGTCACCTGGTGATAAAGGAACCCGAGGACCTTCAGGTATCCCAGGTCCTGCTGGTCCACAGGTGAGAGTTAAGCTCTGTGTTCTGTCTGTCATGACTGTATACCTCATGTCTGTGACTGGATGCAGGAGAAGATTAACTTGATTGTGAGATTTGGCAAATTGAAATCAGAAAAGCCTTTTGATTTTTGTGGGCCTGTTTCAGAACTTTCTCTGCTTGTCTCTGCTTTAGTTTAACCCCTCCTCTCTGCATTCAAGGATGCTTTTACATCTCTGCTAATGCTCTCTGATTGTGTGAAAGTTGATGAACATCTAGATTATGAATGAAGGCTAAATGAAGATCTTCTAAATTAGTGAGACATCATTTTCTCTCCAGTTTATGGGTTTCCTGATTTAATCTTCACATTTGGGAGTTATACCAGTAAGTCAGGCACTTCTGATTTGAAGTTTTCCTTTGCACAGGAGCCACAGCATCCAGCGTAGTACGCAGTGAGGTTGTAAAACTATTAACAAGATAATCTACCTCACTGGGAGCAGAGTTTAGGTAGCTGCTCTGCACCGAAGAGCATAATAATGGAGGAATTATATCCTTAAACTTAGTTATTTTCCTCTCTGTGTTCTGCTTGCATCCACACACAGGGAAGTAA
>JAVDPK010001525.1:19645-41092 GCA_034780415.1 Cichlasoma orientale
GATTTATAACCCAATAACCCCCCCCCCCCCCCCCCCCCCTTTCCTCTTTCTTCTCCTCATATTCATTGTTTTATTCTGTGGCATGTTAGTTAACTACTATAGAGATCACCAGTTTTATATTTTCAACCTTTTAAATTTGTCCCCATCAATATGTTCCACAACAGTCGACACACACACAAATTGCAATATATCAGCTTTCAGGGTCCTCTCCCGTGGGACCACCTCTCAGTTTATGTACCCTATGTACTTTTAAAATAAGTCCTGAACCTTCTCATTTCCCCTTGATGCCTAGGTGTTGTCAAATATTGCCTTTATGTGGGAAAGAATTAAAGTTAGGATCATGTGAACTTGAACCTGGATCATTTGAGCCTCATGCTGCTGTGTCTTCCTATGATACACGGAGCACTTCTTCTTTTCACTCTGTAACTTTTGTCTACTCTTTCCTCATTTGTGATTTGTCCAGTTTGTTGTCCGGCTGCCCCTCCCTGAGCCTGGTTTTGCTGGAGGTCTTTTCCGGGTTGGCAGGGAGATGATGATATGGTCTTTACCTGACAATATGAAGCATCTTGAGACAGCTGTTGTTGTGAATTGGTACTTTATAAATGAAATAATTATACAATCTATGCAAAAGACCTTGGTGTTTATCAGTCTACAAAAACATATTGAGTAAATTCAGGACTGCTCATTCTGAAGAGTGACTGTTCTGCAAAGATCAAAGTACACTGTAAGTACACTGTGCAACCCTAAAAGAGGTGAAAAGAACCCAAAGACAACAGGAAAAAAACATCCTCTACAACTTGCTAGAATGTGTGTTTATGTACAGTACCTACACCACAATAAAAACACTGAAAAGAAAACAGAAAGTTTGGAAAAATAATAAAAACATCCCAACAATATTGTTTAACCAAAGCAGTTTTGTAGAGAGGCATGTTCCAGAATTCTTATGTAGCTACAGGAAACATGGAGCTGGTTGTTGCTGCTAATAACGTAAAAAGTTAGAGGTTTTTTTTTTAATGTGTTGACACATATGTTAAAATTTTATGTGTAATCCAGAAATCCTGGCAATTACAAAGGCATATGCACATTTTAGCTGTATTAACTGCACTAGTTCAGCAAGTTAAGTGCCAAAACACTAAAGATGATTTTTGGTAAAGGTAAGGACTGAAGAAAGTACAGAAAAATGAAACAACAAAAATATTACATGAACATTTAGGATGTTATTAAATCAGTTACTAAAAACCTTAAAAAGACAAATACAAAAACAGCATCTCCTGAAACTCCTCTCCTATTTTACATCACATATGTAACATTACAGTCATACGCCTTTGACTTTCTTTCCATTCACACTCTATATAAAAGGCACCCAGACATAGAAGGGACTCTACTTGCTCCATTTAGGCCCCTACTTCACGAGATAATTAAAAGTATTAAGCTTCAGGGGGGAAAAAAGACAGTATGCTTACAGTATGTACAAAAACACACTGATGCATTTTTATTTTTTTACAGTTTCTCTTAGAGACAAACACACAAACACAGTTACTTAGTCACAAATTAAAGGACTGCACTGTACAAAAAACATGAATTGTGCTGGTCAAGAACATTTATATTTATAATACACACCTTTTCCTCATGTATACAGAGACACGCAGTTAGAAACACACACCCATGGGCTCTCACAGGCCAGTGGCTCTGTCCCAGTCAAAGTAATATTCCAGTTGGGCCCTTGAGCAGTGCAGCAAGTCACCAACGGTTGTGATTCCAACCCAGCACCTGCTACTCCATCCAGTTCAAATGAAACCCTGGGAACAGGTTTTGGTAGGATATGTTCAGATATGGTCTGATGTCAGAAGACATTGTTCAGACTGGACTGAAGTAAACTTCAGCTCAGACCAGCTTTTCTCTTCTTTGACCCCCCTCCTGATTCTAAAGCTCAATTCACTCTTCAGCACTCTGAAAAGACAAGATCAAATTCAACTTCAGACTCAACAACAGAGGGTTTCAAATTCAAATTTGTTTTCTTTACAAGAGTATTTCTGCTTGAGTGTGTATTTTTTCCCCTCATCTAGAAGAAGGATCAGTAGGAAGACTAAAGTTGCCAAATTTGTCATAGGCTTTAGACAAAATAATGCACTGATGTCCACACATCCTGATGTTGTGTGTGGTAAAGCGTGTGCTAGAAATTTCAAAGTCTTCATAGTTTGAAGTGAAGACTAGGACAGAGCAACCCTTTGGTGCAATGTTACCATTTAAACAAGTCTAATAGAGTTTTTTGAGCATCCTTCCTCTGCGTTTCTATCACCTCTCCCTTTCCTCGTGTTGTCGCTCACCATTGGTCTTTAGCTGTGCTGCTCCTCCTCTGCTGTGAGATGCTGTAGATCTCCTGAAGCTGTTTCTTCTGGTCATCACTGAGCGCAGCAGTCAAACACTGGTACCAGGCTGGATCAGAACTCTGAACCCCTAACACACACAGGATGATAGTTTTAGTGTGAGGGTGGTGTCATGCAGATTAGGTGATGTTAAGTTTGGTTAGTTAGATTTTTTTTTTTTAACGATGGAAAATCCGTTTGAAGAAAATTTTGTTTATCAAGCACCAATTTAGTAAACATTTTCTTTTAGCCATCATATTGTGGATTTAACTTACTGAAGTGTGCTGTATATTTCTACATGGCCATGTCTCAGTGGCCTAGATTGAATTATTAGGTTACACTGCTTTATAAAAAATTAATGTATATATCAAATTTTCCTCAATATCATCTGTTTTTATACTGTTTATGTTACTGAGCCCAGTGGGAAAAATTGCTTATAGACAGTGGAAAAATTTATTGATCATCATTAAACTGTTTTTGTATGTGCTATTAAATAATTTAAATTTTACTTTACTTATGTAAAGAAAAAATTGGATAAAAAGAAAGGCAGTGGTTGTCAAACTGTGGTGCAGCCCCCTCTGGTGCGGCACAGCCACTGCAGGTACAGTGTGGCTGACCAGGAGAACAACAGTGAAACTAAACTGAGAAAATGTGAATTTTGTAAGAAAAATAAACACAAAACTCTCCATGGCAACAACATTCTTCAACAGCATCACAGAATTGGTGGTTCACGCTGTTGACCTTGGCTCCAATCTTCCCAGATCTCAAAGCAGGGTTGCACCCGAACAAGCCTGACCCACAGAAGAACCATCCTGCTGCCAATGTCCCAGAAAAATACAATAAAGAGGTCCTGCACCAATTTCTGACTGATATTTAAATGATAACCTACTGAGCAGGGCGGACGTGAAGAACTGATACTCGTCCTCTCCATTGTCATAGTCCAGAGGCGTGCTGTACTCCTCCAGAGGCGTTCCCTCAAAGCCATCATCATCCCAGTAGTCAACTTCTTCATCATCATCATCATCATCATCATCACCTTCTTGGCCTGCTGACATGCTGGGCTGCTGCTGCATGGAGTTACCATTCTCGTTCATCTCATCTTCATCACTAGGAATTTCCTCTACAAAATAAAACAGCCATTTAGGATACAGGATTAGGATTTTTTAAAGAAATATAATTTTCTGTTTGCAGTTTGTTTGGGTTTAGGCAGCGGTTCTGAGCACAAGACCCTTTTGTAAGGGTGTAATGTAAAGGCATTTATTGTTGTTGAAATCTCTTGATAAGCTGACAACTATAAAAATTTTTCCCGACAATCATGATTTTTTTTTTTTTATTAGATCTTCAGCTTCATCATGGTTAAAAAAAATATAAATGAAAAAATGATTACTATTGGGTAGAATATTATAGTGCAGAATATTTATGACATTTTACATTTATTAGATGGACAGAAATGTTAGAAAATAAAGGAAGGCAATAACAGAAGTCATTGACCCGATTTATCCCATAGACTTTGGCATACATGATCAGCATTTTAAACTCCATTATATAATTATGTAAAGAGGAGAAAATAAGCAGATGTCCTCACAAAAAGATGAATTCAGTTGTGATGTTGAGACTTGACTATTGAAATGTTGCTTTCTATGCCTCCCTCAAAGCTGAGAATATATTTCAATTCAGAGCACATTCTGTAGAAAAATGTAAACTTTTCTCATCCATCCATCTGCTTCCGCTTATCCTTTTCAGGGTCGCGGGGGGGCTGGAGCCTATCCCAGCTGACATAGGGCGAAGGCAGGGTACACTTTTCTATTAAGAGTAAATATTTTCTCAAACTAACAGTGAAATTAATGTATTCAACTCCTAGAGTCACAGGATACAGCCTTAATCACAACTATAATACCAAGATAATTTATGAGTGAGCCCCACAGGAGTAGCCAAGGTTTAAGGCTCTAATTAATTTATGTTTAACTGAAGCAAATTAGAGCGAGTGAGAAAGAAAATGTGGTGCAGCTAAGTTAAACTCAGCACTGGTGGTGAGTAGTGGTCAATTTGATGCAGACAAAAAAAAAAAGGCAAAATCTCAGACTCTTTACTTTCTTTCTATCTACATTCATTCTGCATTAGTGTCTCTCCTTCTATACTTCACCCTAACCACCACTCCATGCTCTCTGTTCTCACCGTTCTGGTCTTCGTCCTGAGCCTCTGCACGGGTAAGCAGCTCTGGTTTGTTGATTAGGCGGGAAGCATTAAGGTGTTTGAGGCCCAGGAAAAGAAGCAGAATGGAGGGGACAATCTGGGCAGCAACTGCATCCAGCACTGCTGGCCGGCTGGGAAGCTCAATTAGTACACTCAGTCCAATGATGCACATCTTACGGTCGTGAAGTCTGTAAAGTGGATCAGACAGAAGAAGGAGGACAGTTTCTGACAAAGCTTTTTTTTAAAGGAGCAAAAAGATATGTATTCACACAAATTAGATAGCAGTCTATCTAAAAGGTGTAAAAAGAAATTACTGACACATAAATCTGGCTAAACTGAACAAAGCTAATAAATAATCTAAAATAAACAATGAATTTGGGGGGAGAGGTGCCCAAAGTTTAGAAAAACAGTGACAAACAAGTTTCCTGATTAACTCTGTTGGATCTGATATTTTTTTTTTTTAATTTGTGGGCAAAGTGGGAAAAAAACTTTCTGGTACAGGGCTGACCTACACATAAATGACTTCTTTGTCTAACTGCTCCTTACTTCTGTACATAATAGGCAAAAATTGTCATAGAACACAGAGTTTGGGAAGGATATCTGCACAGGTGTGAAAGTCTAATTTGACCTTTTTGTTACATGTGTACAGAGTTTTATCACACTCACACATACACACACAAATGGGTGCATGGGACAATTTCGGCTACTGTATCTTGCCCAACAGCACATTGACATGCTAAATGGAGGAGCCAGGAATTGAACCACTGATCTTCATATTCCAACCTAAACATCCAGAGCCACAGCCAGCCCCTCACTAATTACATTAAATGTGCTGGTATATCGACCTTTTGCTGGAGCAGACATCAGCCTCTTAGGTTTAGAAATAAAACTAAAACTTCACTTCCTCTATAGTCCACTTAAGGCTGGCTCCAAAAGTCAGTCTCTATAGACCCTCGTGTTGAAATGCTTAAATTTACGTAGAGAAAAAAATTGTAGGCTAGTACAAAAACAGATTTTCCCTCTATAGCCGCTTTCTTGTTTGATAACAACAACTAATGCTGACACGTCTGTGTAAGAGCACGTACCGTAATTACATGACAATTTGTCCTATCGGAAAAATTCAAATGCTTTCTGAAAGCTGAGAAACTTCACACCCAGCACAGGGTTATTATGGTAATCATTGTCAGAAGTCTGAAAACAGACATTTTAATATACATTGTGCCGCAGACACTATTGGTGTTAAAGGGTTAAAAAATGGCTGAAGTTGCTACATTCATCTTTTATTTACAGTAAGCGTGTTGGCAGGGCTAGTGAGTATGCAGGGTTCTAGCCAGCGGTTGACTGCCTGGCGCTGCACCATGCTGAGGTCATCTTGTGCTGGGCTGAGAATTTCCCCAGGTTTGCTAAAGTAACTGTTCTATCGCTGCAATTAGCAAGCAGGTGCACACCCCACACACGCCACCCCGCACTGATGCCAGACTGATTTTTCTGTTCTCTGGCTAGACTCCAGCAGTGTAGTATTATTTCACAACAATTTGCAATCTACCACCGGGCACGGGCAGTTTAGTTCACAATCTCATGACAATCCTGTTCACGCTTGATTTTGCAGGGCAAAACAGCGACCAGCATGAAACCGAGGGGGAAGCGGAGGAAAAGGGGAACTCAAAGGACAATTTTTGGATTCCTATTAAACATAAAATCCCAGGAGATTGTCTTGTTTCTTGTCTTCGTAGACTCACAAGGATAACACACTGATGTGTTGCTTAAGGAAAGTTTATTAACAATAGCTGCAGGTAAACATGCATCTTATTTTCAGAGCATTGTAAAACAGCCTAAAGGGGTCCACACTCCCCATCATCATCAAGTCACACGATCAAATCAGATTCAGATGCCTTCAATGACCTGTAGGACCAACCTTTATCACAGAATATTACATATATATTATCCAGCTGTTCATCATCACCGAATTAATGAGCTGGCATGGCACTTAGCATTTAGGATTAGCAACCTAATGCTAATTAGCCCCATCTGTACACATTAAACAAATGAGATAATACTTGTTAATCAGTAGTTTTAGAGGTAATGAAAAGTGTGGTTTTAAACTGTGGAAACAGCTGGGTTTCCCTCTCTTTCTGGTTTTTATGTAAAGCTAAACACTAGCTGTAATTAACAAGCAGATACATAAATTACAACGGGTGAAAGATCTATTTGTCAAATAAAGCATATCATTTTTAATCTTGTAGAGCTGTTCATAAAAGCTCATATAAGTTTGATGCTCAGTAAAGCAGAAATGTATCTTTTTTCCCCATCACTGAGGTCACAATCATACAGGTAAATCGGTGATCCATAAAAACATGGAAACAAAAAAATGTTTTTGCAGTAGTCAGTTATTTAAAATCGTGGGAGAACATCTTTCCAGAATTTCCATACCCTAACTAGGTATAAGCAATAAACAATCTTCCCTTACCCCAGGAAGAACTCTGTGTCGTTCATCCACTGGTTGATGAAGTGTGTGGTTATGGGCTGCAGGTTGTGTGGAAAGTGCATGTTATCCATAGTGTGGATGAGCAGAGCTGGGTTGTAGTACAGAGCAGCAATGGCAACCTGGAGACACATTGTCCTTAGCTCACTGGATTTCACCCCCCGCATCAAGCGCTCCAGCACTGCCTCCACAAACAGATGGATGCACTGCAGAAAGAAAACAGCAGCAACAATTTCACTGTTTATTCAAAATGTGAACATCAACATACTCAAACCTGCTCCCAGACATTTCCCTGGCTTTCCAGCTTCAGGCATAATTACACTAACATCTAACATCATAACCAGAAGGGGAAAATAAGCATTTGATACACTGCCAATTTTGCAAGTTTTTCCAACTACAAAGAATGCAAAAATCTGTAATTTTTATCATAGGTTCACTTCAACTGTGAGACAGAATTTAAAAAAAATACAGAAAATGACGTATGATTTTTAAATAATACATTTCCATTTTACTGCATGAAATAAGTATTTGAGAAAGGTCAGGAATCAGCCCAGAGCTACATGGCGGGACCTGGTCAATGACCTGAAGAGAGCTGTGACCACAGTCTCAAAGATGACCATCAGTAACACACTATGCCATCATGGATTAAAATCCTGCAGGGCGCGCAAGGTCCCCCCTGCTCACACCAGCAAATGTCCAGGCCCGTTTAATGTTCACCAATGACCATCTGGATGATCCAGAGGAGGCACAGGAGAAGGTCATGTGGTCAGATGAGACCAAAATAGAGCTTTTTGGTATCAACTCCACTCGCCGTGTTTGGAAGAAGAAGGATGAGTACAACCCCAAGAACACCGTCCCAACCTTTTCTGCAAAGAGGACAGGATGACTGCACCGTATTGAAGGGAGGATGGATGGGGTCATGTATCATGAGATTTTGGCCAACAACCTCCTTCCCTCAGTAAGAGCATTGAAGATGGGCCGTGGCCGGGTCTTCCAGCATGACAATGACCAAAAACAAACAGCCAGGGCAACTAAGGAGTGGCTCCGTAAAAAGCATTTGAAGCTCCTGGAGTGGCCTAGCCTGAACCCAACAGAAAATCTTTGGAGGGAGCTGGAACTCAGCGACAGATCTGGAGAAGATCTGTATGGAGGAGAGGGCCAAAATCCTGCCACAGTGTGTGCAAACTTGGTCAAATAGTACAGGAAACGTCTGACCTCTGTAACTGCAAACAAAGGTTTCTGTAGCAAATATTAAGCTCTGTTTTTCTAGTGTATCAAATACTTATTTCATACAATAAAATGCTAATTAATTATTTTAAAATCATACAATGTGATTTTCTGGATCTTTTTTTAGATTCTTTCTTTCACAGTTGAAGTGTACCTACAATAAAAATTATAAACCTCTCCATTCTTTGTAGGTGGGAAAACTTGCAAAATCGGCAGTGTATCAGTGTATACTCATTTGCTCAAAAGAACTTAAAAGAACACTTGTTAATCAAAGTATAGTATCAAGTCAGTTAAACTTCTGGGATATTGATCTGGTCAGTTAAGTAGAAGAGGGAGTTGTTAATCAGTTTCAGCTATTTTGGTGTTAATGAAATTAATGACAGGTGCACTAGAGGCCACTGACGGGGTTCCGGTGCCGGTGCCAGTATTTGAACCGTTCAGCGTTTTTTTTTCACAGCGAAAGCAAAAACGGGTTCAACTCGGGCCCCGCAAGCTAGCTGGTCTCGAACCAAGAACCCCTCCTCATCCTTTCTGACTGTTTTTTTTATTTTGCATTTGGCTCAGTGTCACTACTGGTAGTATGAAGCAATACCTGGACCCTACAGAGGTTGCACAGACAGTCCAACTCCTCCAGGATGGCACATCAATACATGTCACTGCCGGAAGGGCTGTGTCTGTATCTCAACAGTAGTTACTCTAGTGGCCCTTTTCAACTGACACAGTGCCGATGCCAGGGCCAAGTCCTTGAGCTCTTCAGTGCTTTTTCCACCTCAAACTCACGCGGTTGTCGGTCAACAAAGCGGTCCTGTTCCGGCACCATAAACTAGCTGGTCTAGAACCAAGAAACATTCCTTCGTTCCAGACCAGCTAGTTTATGGTTTGCAAGCAGCAGAAGGGCGTGGCTCTGCTATGTTTGCACTCTTTGGCTTCCTTTTTGGAATGAGGGACCACCCACACTCACATACATAAAGGATCAGCTCAAAAGCAGTGGAAACACAGGTCCATTCTTAAAGGGTTCGCTGGTTCCTGTGAACGAGCACCAGCATTGGCATGAGCACTGGCCCCTTGTCAGTGGAAACATGATACAGGAGAGCTGGACAGTGAAAGGTCCTTAACCTATCAGCAGGAGCTGTATCTGCTCCTTCGTGCAAGGAGGAACAGCATGAGTGCTGCCATAACCCTACAAAATGACCTCCAGTAGGCCACTTTGAATGTCTCTGGCCAAACAATCAGAAACAGACTTCCTGAGGGTGGCCTGAGAGTCCAACGTCCTCTATTGACTGGCACTCTGGAGCCCATTTGGCATTTGTTATTGAACACCAGAATTGGCAAGCCCAACGCTGGGTCCCTGTACTTTTCACAGATGAGAACAGGCTCACCCTTAGGTCATGTGACAGACGTGACAGGGTCTGGAGAAGCTCCAGAGAATGTTATGCTGCCTGTAACATCATTCAGCATGACTGGTTTGGTGGTGGGTCACTGCCAGAAGGGCTAGGGAGTCTACAGGCTACAGGCTAGGCAACAGCACTTTGACTGCCGTGGACCCACTTTCAGACCCTACGCTGGTGCAGTGGGTCCTGGGATCCCCTTGGAACACAACAATGCCCGGCCTCACATGGCAAGAGTATGCAGGCTGTTCCTGGGGGATGGGGGAATTGATACCACTGACTGGCCCCACAATCGCCTGACCTAAATCCAGTTGAACACTTCTGCGACGTGTTTTGGTCCATCTGACGCTGCCAGATTGCACCTCAGACTGTCCAGGAGCTCAGTGATGCTCTGGTCCAGATCTGGGAGGGGATTCCCCTGGATATCATCTGTCGTCTCATCAGGAGCATATCCCGACATTGTCAGGCATGCATACAAGCAGGTGGGGGCCATATAAACTACCGAGTACCATTTTGAGTTGCTGGAATGAAATTTTGGCAAAATGGACTAGCATGCCATGTCATTTTTTCACTTTATCAGGGTGTCTTAATTCAGCCTTCTGTAGGTTGATCATTTTCATTTCCATCAGACAATGTGGAATCTTTTCATTCCTAACACATTATCCAGTCCAGGTCAGTACAGAGATCCAGCATGACTTTTCCCCATTGAGATCTGACATGTTCACAAATTGTTCCTTTAATTATTTTTTTTGAGCAGTATGGCAAGAACCCCCCCCCCCACAAAAGATATATATCTCCTTTAAAATCAATCAAGTCAGATAAACACAATTAGAAACACTTTAGTATTCTGGCTGCAGAATGTTTAAAACAACTGTCGTGACTGTACGATAAGTAGATTGCAGGAAAATAAAGTTCTGTACAGAGCAGCACCTGACCTGGTCGATACCTCTGCCTTTGCACTGGAGGATGATAACCTCTAACAGTTTGGCTGCATGACATTCAGCGTCTTCACCTGAATCCATGGTCAATACCTACAACAAAACAGTTTACTAGTGAGAATGCAGCAACAATACTTGGATAACTGGAGGTTTGGAGCCACACCTTTTTGCACATGCTGTAGATGACCTCTAAGTGCTTTGGATTGGATAGAAGCATGTCCGTATCCACAGTAACGTAGTTGTGCAAAAGAGGCATCATATCTGTGACACAAACATAATGATTAATATCACCAGCAGTGTTCTAGAATAAGCTTCCAACAATAATCAAGGATTTTATCATCAATTTCTTTTTAGTTAGTAGTTATTTCTATTTCATAGTCTCAGAATTATGTGATACAACCCCTATGTATTCACAGAAGAGCTCAATCTATCATTCCAGTCACAAGTTGACAGCAGCTGTGAACCTACATCTATAACCTTCACCTTTAACATGGTGCATATTGTGTCACTTATCAATCACCACTTCTCACACACTAGAAAACAATTTACCATACAGAGTGTATGTAAAGACTGACAACATGAAAACCCTGCCCTGCACCTCCCTTGAAATATCAAATAGCGTCCATTATGTGCTTACCAATCAAGGGGCATGATTAGCAGGGGATGCTAAGGAGATGACCCTACCAATATTTGCTCCGCAGGTGTATTTAACATTGCACTAGACCCCGATTTGTCACCAAAACCCGGGAAACCGATTCGACCCACATCACTACCAATGTTAATACCAAACCCTTTGAATACATGTACAGGATCTGTCAGTATGTTGTGGCATTAAAATGTGACAATTAATTTGGTCTAAAACACGATCCAATATTATTAGGCATTATAACTGACATTACCATCCATCCATCCATTTTCTTCCGCCTATACGGGGCTGGGTCATGGGGGCAGCAGCCTAAGCATAGAAGCTCAGGTCGTCCTCTCTCCAGCCACTTCCACCAGCCCTTCCGGAGGGATCCCAAGGCGTTCCCAGGCCAGCCGAGAGAGATAATCTTTACAGCGTGTCCTGGGTCTGCCCCGGGTCCTCCTGGTAGGACATGCCCGGAACACCTCACCCAAGAGGTGTCCAGGAGGCATCCTAGTCAGATGCCCAAGCCACCTCAACTGGCTCCTCTCGATGTGGAGGAGCAGCGGCTCTACTCTCAGCCCCTCCCAAATGGCTGCACTCCTCACCCTTTCTATAAGGGAGAGGCCAGTCACCCTTTGGAGGAAGCTCATTTCTGCTGCTTATATTCGTGATCTTATTCTTTTGGTCACTACCCAAAGCTCACGACCATAGGTGAGGGTAGGGACGTAGATCGACCAGTAAATCGACAGCTTCACTTTTACACTCAGCTTCCTCTTCACCACGACAGAAGAGCATCTGCATCTGCAGTGTCCGCATCACTGCAGATGCAGCCCCAATCCGTCTGTCGATCTCCCGCTCCCTTCTCCCGCCACTCGTGAACAAGACCCATTACTTAAACTCCTCCACCTGGGGCAGCAACTCATCCCTGAGCTAGAGAGGGCATTTCACCCTTTTCCGGCTGAGGACCATGGCCTCAGACTTTTAGAGGTGCTGATACACATGCCAGCCGCTTCACACGTGGCTGCAAACCGTTCCACTGCAAGCTGGAGGCCACCACCTGATGAAGCCAACAGGACCGCATCATCCGCAAAGAGCAGAGACAAGATTCTGAGGCCACCAAGTAAGAAGCCTTCTGCCACATGGCTACGCCTAGAAATTCTGTCCATAAAAATTATGAACAGAATCGGTGACAAAGGGCAGCCCTGGCGAAGTCCAATACCCACAGGAAACAAGTCCGACTTATTGCCAGCTATATGGACCAATACCTCACTGCGGTTGTACAGAAACTGAATGGCCCGCAACAATGGGCCAGACACCCCATACTCACGCAGGACCTCCCACAGGATACCCCGAGGGACGCGGTCAAATGCCTTCTCCAAGTCCACAAAGCACATGTAGACTGGATGGGCAAACTCCCACGCACACTCTAATATCCTCACAAAGATAAAGAGCTGGTCCAGAATTCCAAGACCAAGCCCGATAAGACTCCTTCTTCAGCTTGATGGCTCCCTTCACCTCCGGTGATCACCATCTCGTTCAGGGGTTACCATCACGATAGGCACCAATCACCTTGCAGTCACAGCTCTGAGCAGCAGCCTCAACAATGGAGGTGAGAAACGTCCATTCGGACTCGATGTCCTCAGCCTCCCTCAGAATGCTGTCGAAGTTCTGCTGGAGGTGGGAGTTGAAGATCTCGCGGACTGGGGCTTCTGCCAGGCGTTCACAATGCACCTTCACACATTTAGGTGCGCTAGGTCTGTCCAGCATCTTCCCCCACCACCTGAGCCAATTCACCACAGGTTGTGATCAGTTGACAGCTCAGCTCCACTCTTCACCCGAGTGTCCAGAACATACAGCCGCAGATCTGCTGATACAATTACTAAATCGATCATCGACCTGCGACCTAGGGTGTCCTGGTGCCACGTGCACTTATGGACATCCTTATGTTCAAACATGGTGTTCATTATGGACAAACTGTGGTTTGCACAGAAGTCCAATAACAAGACACCGTTCAGGTTCAGATCGGGCAGGCCGTTCCTCACAATGACATCACTCCAGGTCTCACTGTCATTGTCCACATGGGCATTACCTTTTTATTTATCTATTTATTTATTATTTGTGCTTAAATTATAATGTATTTATTAATATTGCAATTTATTTATATTTTTATATTTTATTTATATATTCTGTTTTTTTATTTTCAATTTCGTATTTTTTTTCAAGAGATTGTAGAAATGCACTAGATTTCAAGGTATTCACTGTTCTTTAAGTGCAATAAATGCAGTGTTTACAAAGTCATGATTTTTTTCCATTACTGAGCAGCCCTATTTGGGTGCTAAACAATTCACTGATGTGTAAAATAACAACAAAAGTGTTTTGTTTCATTTGAGAGCTACACTGGTGCAGCCCAGATCATTTCTCTCAGTTGGCCATGGAATGCCTTGGTGTCCCCTGGCATTAGCTGGAGGAGGTGGCTGGGGAGAGGGAAGTCTGGGCTTCTCTGCTTAGGCAGTTGCCCATCCAACCCGGCCCCAAATAAGTGGAATAAAATGGATGGGAGGGTGGTAAATGGACTGGTTCTCATTATAGCACTTTTCTACTCTACTTTGAGCACTCAGAGCACTTTATACAACCACCAACCTTCTAATTAGTAGGTGACCTGCTCTACCTCCTAAGCTACAGCCACCCCGGGTGGGTGGATGGATATTTGGATCTGTGGTACAGGCAGCCAGGGTTTGTATCCAACCCATGGCTCTTTGCTGCGTGTCTTCCCCTATCTCTCCCAATTTCCTGTCTATCTTCACTGCTCACTATCTAATAAAGGCCAAAAAATAACATCCTTTAAAAAAAAATTTGGATGTTACACAAGGATGCTGGAAATTAAGTATGGGCATTTGTACAATTTGAAAATTTATGGATAAAACCATGCAAATGCAAATTATTTGCAGCCCTGCTCTGATCTAGCAGGAAAGTGCCAGATACAGTCAAGAGTTGTTGGAGACCAAACCAGATCTGAGTGTAGGACATACCAGTGAAGTAATCAAAGCAGTCATGCTGGAAGACCTCATACAGGACACCCAAAAGCTGCCACATCTGGGAGGAGATGGTCTGACAGGTAAGGCCAAATGCCAGCGACAGGATCTCTTCGTAGAATTCTGCAGTAGTTAAAGAATGATAATGATACTCGCCCACCTCACTGAGATACAAGGAAAAGACAATCCAGCACCGCTAATGGAAAGGTGAAAAGCCAAACAGTGTGATCTCGGTGCCAGTTTAAACACCACTTGGCATTTATGTGCAAACTTTACACATATTTCCAACATGAAATAAAGCTAAATGTAGCTGCAATAGCTAGCAGATGTACCCTCACAAAAAGTTACACCTGTCTTACATTACTTCCTTTGATGAGGGACATACCATAGAGTACTGGCACCTACAGTGGGGAAAACAAGTATTTGATACACTGCCGATTTTGTAAGTTTTATGACCTACAAAGAATGAAGAGTTCTGTAATTTTTTAATCATAGGTACACTTCAACTGTAAGAGACAGAATCTAAAAAAATCCATAAAATCGCATTTTATGATTTTTAAATTATTTATTTGCATTTTATTGCATGAAATAAGTATTTGATCACCTACCACCCAGCAAGAATTCTGGCTCTCACAGACCTATTAGTTTTTCTTTAAGAAGCCCTCCTATTCTGCACTAATTACTTATATTAACTGAACCTGCTTGAACTCGTTACCTGTATAAAAGACAACCAATCACACTCCAACCTCTCTCCACTATGCCCAAGAACAAAGAGCACCAGGGACACCAGGGACAAAATTGTAGACCTGCACAAGGCTGGGATGGGCTATAGGACAACAGGCAAGCAGCTTGGTGAGAAGGCAACAACTGTTGGTGCAATTATTAGAAAATGGAAGAAACTTAAGATGAATGCCCATCTCCCTCGGGCTGAGGCTCCATGCAAAATTCTAAGAAAGGTCAGGAATCAGCCCAGAACTACATGGGGGGACCTGGTCAATGACCTGAAGAGAGCTGGGACTACAGTCTCAAAGATTACTGTTAGTAAAACACTATGCCGTAATGGATTACAATCCTGCAGGGTATGCAAGGTCCCCCCTGCTCATGCCAGCAAATGTCCAGGCCTGTTTGAAGTTCACCAATGACCATCTGGATATCCCAGAGGAGGCATGGGAGAAGGTCATGTGGTCAGATGAGACCAAAATAGAGCTTTTTGGTATCAACTCCACTCGCCGTGTTTGGAGGAAGAAGAAGGATGAGTACAACCCCAAGAACACCGTCCCAACGGTGAAGCATGGGGGTGGAAACATCATACTTTGGGGTGCTTTTCTGCAAAGGGGACGGGACGACTGCACCGTATTTGAAGGGAGGATGGATGGTATCATGTAATGCGAGACTTTGGCCAACAACCTACTTCCCTCAGTAAGAGCATTAAAGATGGGTTGTGGCTGGGTCTTTCAGCATGACAATGACCCAAAACACACAGCCAGGGCAACTAAGGAGGGGCTCTGTTAGAAGCATTTCAAGGTCCTGGAGTGGCCTAGCCAGTCTCCAGACCTGAACCCAATAGAAACTCTTTGGAGGGAGCTGAAACTCAGTGTTGCCCAGCGACAGCCCCGAAACTTGAAAGATCTGAAGATTTGTATGGAGGAGTGGGCCAAAATCCTGCTGCAGCGTGTGCAAACTTGGTCAAGAACTACAGGAAACCTCTGAGCTCTGTAACTGCAAACAAAGGTTTCTGTACCAAATATTAAGTTCTATTTTTCTATTGTATCAAATACTTATTTCATGCAATAAAATGCTAATTAATTATTTAAAAATCATACAATGTGATTTTCTGATCTTTTTTTTTTAGATTCTTTCTCTCACAGTTGAAGTGTACCTATGATAAAAATTACAAACCTCTCCATTCTTTGTAGGTGGGAAACCTTGCAAAATCTGCAGTGTATCAGTATATACTCATTTGCTCAAAAGAACTTAAAAGAACACTTGTTAATCAAAGTATAGTATCCCTTTTTCAAAAAGTTATAAAGTAATTTACCTACTTTTTAATAAACTTTTTTTTTTTGAGCCAAAACCAGAAAAATCTTCAGTCTTTTCCGGATGGAAAACTCTGGCGGGGAGGATGTGGCCCGCGGGCCGCCAGTTGACATTCCCTGGCCTAGATCATGTGTCATTATTCAGATAATTCACTCTTCGCTACCTTCATACAGTCCAGTCTTTAAAGCACAAGTAGCCTTACTGCAAAATGGGCTATAAAAAAGTAGACTAAAACTGCCATAGCTGCCTGCTGTACCAAGACTATTGTTTTGCACACACTAGTAGTGTTCTGCAATACTCACACATCTGATGTGGATTTTTTGGCTCTTGCTAAAGCAGTAACCCTAGAACTCCAGTTTTAAAACTGTCCCTGTAAATTCCTTCGGATAAAGATAAAAATCTAGCACAAAATTTAAGCAGTTTTTCTTTTGATACCAGTATTATGGATCATAAGAGCTATAGAAACAGAAAGTGTGTATGTGTTTCCCAAAAGCTGAAAACCCCATCCTCAAAACACCTAGTGGACTGCCTGTGCACACACACCTGCCATACCTATGATGGGTTTCTGCAAGACCAGTCCAATCACCTGCAAGCAGATCCCCTCTAGCTGTTGAGTGATCTGAGAGATGAAAAGAAACGAGACACCAAATAACACATTCACCAGTGTTACAAGTTCAAATACTCAATGACTGCTGTGTGTAATCTGTGTGTGTGTGTGTGTGTGTGTGTTAGACCTCCTTGTGGTCCTCCATGACAGTGAGGATGGTGTCAATTGTGCTGAGGATGCCAAGAGCCATAACAGTCTTATCTTCATTCTCCTCATACTCCTCACTTTGAAGAACTCTGGTGAAGATCTCCGCCTGCCAATCACACAGACGTGTTTCCATCACTTCCAAGGACATTTGACTGACTTTCATTCATTTTGTGGACACTTACCTTAACCCTAACCTACACCTAACCCTTACTTTAACCTTAAGTTTGCCTTTAACATTAAACCCAATGCTAAATCTATCTTTGCCCAAATCATAACCCACAGCTAGACTTAATATAAACCTAACATAATCTAAGGATAGTCTTACCCTTACCTTAAACCAAGTCTTCTACATGAAAAAATGTACAAGCAAGCTTCTTAGATTAGAACAACATTCATAAAGCAAGACGAGACTCAGTCAAAAAATATACACAGGGCATCTGTAAGATGCATATTTCCTTGACACATGATGAAACTGTAAAATAAGTGTGTTATCCTCCTACCAGATTCTGTGTCATGTCCACAGCAATGATGGCCACTTCCTGGTTGTACTCGCAGATCATTTTCTGAATTACATTTGTCAGGTCATCGTTCTCTGTCTCTCTGACCACATGCAGAAGCTCCTGCATGACTGGCCGAATGTAAGGCCTGATGTACAGCTTGGCTTTATGAAGAAAAAAGAGTGAGGTCTAAGTGAAACTTGCTGAGGGCTGAGTCAAAATATACAGTACAGAAATAGTACAGGTAGTACAGTGGGGGAAATAGTTAGTTCATCCCCTGCTGAATTTGTAAGTCTGCTCACTTCCAAAGAAATGAACAGTCTCTAATTTTTATGGCAAGTTCATTTCAATGGAGAAAAACAGATCGTCTAAGATTTTACGGTACATTTGGGCTGATCCACCATCCTTGCCATAATCATCCTCACCACATGAGGCAAGGCTTTGCATGTATGTGAATGGGTGAATAAGGCATGTTCTATAAGGTGCTCAAAGTAGAGTAGAAAAGTGCTATATAAAACCAGTCCATTTACCATTTAGTTCCAGATTGAGGGCGACTAACAGTCATTTTATGTGTCTTCCATTTTTGAATAATCACACCAACAGTTGTCACCTTTTCACCAAGCTTCTTGCAAATGTAGCCCATTCTAGCCTTGTGCAGGCCTACAATCTTTGACATAATTTGACAGCTCTTTGGTCTTACACATGGTGCTGGAGTGGTTGGAATGGGAGAAATTTATTGTGTGTACAGGTGTGCTTTATACACATAATAAGCTGAGATCAGGAGTATCTGTAATTGACTGACTGTGTGGGAGCCAGTATTCTGGCTGGGTTTTAGAAGATCAAATACTTCACTCAGTGACATGGAAATCAATTTGTAGCTTAGAACTTCCAAGATATATATATATATATATATATATCTCTATCTCAATGGGACTGTGGAGAAAAACAGTAGAGGCCAACTTCAAGCCAACTGCACAAGTCAACATCAGGTGCAGGATTTACCAAGGAGATGCTCTGTCACCACTGCTGTTCTGCATAAGCCTGAATCCCCTCAGCCAGATCATCGACAAGACTGCCTACGGATACTGACTACGCAATGGAGCAAACATCAGCCACCTACATGGATGACATCAAGCCAGGAGTGAACGAGATATCGATTCACTGACCCACACCACCAGGATCTACAGCAATAGTATCGGAATGTCATTCGAACTGGAGAAGTGTAGTCAGATGGTAACTAAGAGAGGAAAAGTAGTCAGAACTGAAGGGATTACACTACCAAAAGGCAACATTGCAGACACTGAAGACAGCTACAAGTACCTTGGAATCCCACAGGCAAATGCAAATGACAAAGAGGCCGCTAGGAAACCTGCAACCTCCAAGTACCTGCAAAGAGTAAGCCAAGTCCTAAAGAGTCAGCTGAATGGGAAGAACATGATCCGGGCTATCAACACCTACGCCCTGCCAGTTGTCAGATACCCTGCTGGGATAATAAGCTGGCCAAAGGACGAAATAGAAGCCACTGATGTCAAGACAAGAAAGCTCCTTACCATACATGGAGGGTTTCACCCCAAATCCAGCACCCTGAGACTGTATGCAAAGCGGAAGGAAGGTGGCCGAGGACTAGTGAGTGTCAGAACCACTATCCTAGACGAAACGACGAATATCCTTGAATACATCAGGAAGATGGCCACAAAGGATCATGTGCTTAGTGAGTACCTCAGGCAGCAGAAACCCGAGAAAGAAGAGGAGGAAGAACAGGAACCATCATGGAAGGACAGGCCTCTGCACAGCATGTACCACCGGCAGATAGAAGAAGTGGCTGACATAGAGAAATCCTACCAATGGCTGGACAAAGCTGGACTGACAGACAGCACAGGGGCACTAATCATGGCAGCACAGGAACAAGCTCTGAGCACAAGATCGATAGAGACTGGGATCTTCCACACCAGGCATGACCCCAGGCTTTGCAGAGATGCCCCTGAGACAATCCAGCACATAACAGCAGGGTGCACAGATGCTAGCAGGCAGGGCATACATGGAACACCATAACCAAGTAGTATACAGGAACATCTGTGCTGAGTATGACCTGGAAGTCCCGAGGTCAAAATGGGACATGCCCCCAAGGGTGGTTGAGAATGACCGAGCTAAGATCCTGTGGGACTTCCAGACACAGACAGACAAACTTGTGATGGCTAACCAACTGGACGTTGTAGTGGTGGACAAACAAAGGAAGAAGGTCGTAGTGATATACGTTGCAATACCAAGTGACGGCAACATCAAGAAGGAACATGAGAAGCTCGATAAATACCAAGGGCTCAGAGAGGAGCTGGAAAGGATGTGGAAGATGAAGGTAACAGTGGTCCCCGTAGTAATTGGAACACTCGGGGCAGTGACCCCCAAACTGGGAGAATGGCTCCATCAGATTCCAGGAATGACATCTGAGATCTTTGTCCAGAAGAGGGCAGTCCTATGAACAGCAAAGATACTGTGCAGGACCCTCAAGCTCCCAGGCTTCTGGTAGAGGACTCGAGCTTGGAGAGCTGGGATTTTATATATATAAATTAAAATAATAATGAGACTGTTTCTTTGGAAGTGAGCAAGCCTAAAAGTTCAGCAGGGGATCAAATAATTATTTCTCCCACTGTACAACTAAATCACTGCATGGGAGGTGATCATATTTGCACTTATAATTTACATTAGTGTTTACTTTCAGACATTATCTATAAATCCTTCTAGTGGAAAAATAATAAATAGTCTCTAATTCCAAATTACAAGAATACCCATTTTCCTTTCTTTGGCATTGTTTGTCACTATAAATCAAATATTTGGTGAAATACTATGAGGGTCTGTCAGGGCTACTGATGGTAAAGAATTATTTTATTAAATAACATCCTGCTAATACAGTGAACATTTAATAATATTTCCTCATAATCTGCTCAAAAGATATTTTTTCCTGTACATTCGCAAATGTTTCCTCATAAATTTGCTACTTTTTTTTTTCTCATCAATGTATACATTTAATCTAGGATTTTTTTTTGTTTTCTTCAAGGAATTTTACCCCTTTTTTTGACTTAACCCCCATCCCCCCAAAAAAATCATGTTCAGTTTCACAACACTGATGGGCATGATTTTTTTTAATGTCTCATAAATGATTAATAAAAAAAAAAGAGTCATCAGCAATTAATTAATTAATAAAGAAACTTTTAGTGTCAACTTTTGCCAGCTCAGCTGAATAATAATAATAGTACCTGGTACCGATTTCAGCTTTAAAACATAGAAATGGACCAGTTGTCCTCCACAGACCTTGTTCTTGGTTGCTGACCAGTGTCTGCAAAGCGATGGCAGCCTCCACCTTGACAGGCATCTCTTTGTCATCTATCAGATCCTGTTTGACCAACTCCACAGCATTCCTCAGTACCAGCTCATCATGGAAACGCAATGGGCTGAAGCAGTGCAGTACCCAGCATGACTACCAGAACAGAGGAGAGAATCATAGGGTTGTACAGCACCCACATATTTTTCACTCTAGTGAAATCTGTGAAGTCACAACTACAATTGTCTACTACTGCAGTCACTGTTTACCCTCACCAGATGTGTCACTGTGGACTGCAGTATACCTGCTGGGCTGAGGAAACTAAAACATTGACTAATATTAATTAATGGACCTTAATAACAGAAGTGAGTCTTTTTCATGTGTTCGTGATGCAGCCGCCAGACGCGTAGATGCCGCATTGAGCAGGTGGGCCCGTTGCTGTGATACGTCAGTGTATATGTCTATGGATTTACTGAGCTAGCGAGAACCTTTCTGACTGAAGGATGGAATTGTGTTCATTCAGTCTGTTTACATGTTTTGTTATTTGCACAGAGTACTGGCTGTACAGGAGTACACACAGGAGGAAGTA
>JAVDPK010001527.1:0-14762 GCA_034780415.1 Cichlasoma orientale
CGACAAAGCCTTCGTACCTTTTTAGGTCCATTCCTGTCCCTCTATTTCTTAGTGTGCAGGAATACAGAATTCATGAGAAAAGACTGCACATTTTTTTGCAGCGTCTCCCTGACTGACATATAAGATAATTACAGTGATGGGAGATAATTAGGACTTAACGCCTGCTGATAATTCTTTACATTGACAGTGGTTAGGATGTGCTCAGTCATGCATAGAACAGTAGAGATCCTTCCTGTGGGGTGACTGGGTATCAAACAGTGCATAAGAGAAAACAACTGAAGCCTAGAGCCTGTGGGCGTTTATGGGGGACGACTGTTACGTTCTTGCAGCATATGTATTATATAGTCTGGCTGAAGGCTAAGCTGTCAAACAAATTACTTGCATTTACATATTTATTAGATTCTGTTAAACACAGTATAAAATCATTTTTAGTTTGCTATCTTTTGTTACGAGTCATGTGTGTTATTTACTTGCAAAGCCACGTGTACGGGTTTGACTGTGAATTCTAACAATGCTTCACCATCAAAGGTCATTTAACTGAGTGCATGTATGATAGATTCTTTTTTTCCTAATGATTTAAATGTCATCTCATGCTCAAGCTGTGCTGCTATAAGAAGTAATAAAATCAGGAAATAGAACATTAGTGAGGACTTACCATTTAAAGGTAAAAACACCGAGCACATATGTAATGAATAACGTCCTCGTAAGGCCAGTGCATATTCAAACTTTACTGGGGTCATCATCAGGATCTTATCAATGTGAATGCCAGCTTTACTATTCATCAGACTTAATCAATCCTGCACTGCAGGTATGTTGGTCTCACCTGCAGATTTAATTAAAAAAGTCCAATCTCATGGTCCAAATCTCCTGAAAAATTCAGAGTATCATGTAGGGCTGCATGATTATGGCCAAAATAACGATTGTGATTATTCTCATCATTATTTGGACCACGATTATTTGTGATGATTATTCATTGAGTTTAGTGACAAAATGTCTTATTACACTGTCATGTAAACCAAACACTGCTTTCGCATCTTAACATCAAAATAAAATTGGCCCTCCACGTTCACCTAAAGTCAGAACATCTCCTAGAAGAAAAATGCGCCAAAACTTAACAGAAAATTAAAGGGCTGTTTCACTTTTACATTGTGTTACATTCCTGTTAATTAAAAAAAAAAATCTTTGCTTCTAGGAAATGCACTTCGGCCAGGTGAATAAACCAAATATAAAATCTTTCACTTCATTCGCTGTGCCTGCATGATTTAGCAAAGTACTCAGCAGCTGTGGGAGCTTTCTCTAGACACAATGTTACATTCTGTGTACGGTGCAGGTTCTTCCTTACTTTGGAAAAATAACTGTGCTGGGGAGTAACATCTTTCATTCACTACATTGACAATTTTCCTGAAGCCTTCGTTACTCACTGTGTTTGTGTGTCAGCCCAAATGAGTCCTATTGTTACTGTCTTGGGGCAGACCCCAGCCACGCTGGAGACATCACGCCTATTGGTTGGCTTGGAAATACTTTGGTGTCCCCCAGCAAAAGCTAGAGAAGGGGGCTGGGGAGAGGGAGGGTCTGGGCGTCTCTACTTATACTGCTGCCCTGATGACCCCCGACCTGGATACGAGTCAGAAAATGGATGGATGGCATTTTATTAGACTACAAAACTCACAGCACAATTTCTCTGATAATGAAACGGCAACTAAATAATTCTTGAAACACGTTTGAGAAAGCAGCATAGTCTACAGCGCAGTCAGGGATTCTTCAAAGGTCAGACTAGTCCTGTGAACTTTCCATTAACTAAGAAAGTTTAAACACTTTCATCATCTCACCATGACATCACCATGATTTCTGCCTCTCGCACACTAAATTGCAATGCCTGTTGAGAACTCACGAAATGCTATGCTGTAACACAGCCAAGCACATAGAGATTAGCCCCGAGGAATAATCCATCAGTGAGCCCATCAAAGAGAGGACAAGCCTGAGAAAAACTGTAAATACCAAAAACCAATAGTTATATGCTGCTAATGATTTTTGCTACTTAGCTGTGTTGATTCACAGCTTTAATATTGCTCTCATTGTCTTTCTTTTTTCAAACACCACAGCCTCTTTGTGAATATTAGTGAGATCACTTTATTTGCACAGTCAGGGTTCAGATGTTGTGAATTCTACGAAAAAACAGACACAACGGGTTTTTTTTTTTCAGTGTACTGCCCTATCCAATCATAGCAGTAAATCCACATTGCATATTACATTTGTAGAGAAATGTAAAATGTCTGCAGGCATAACTCTCCAGGGTGGTTAAATTTTAAGAACTGGAGCTGCATAATATTTTTGCTTTTGAGATTTAAGGATGCATTTTTGATGTTGGAGACTTCCTCGAGCCTACATTAGCTTTTCATCATGGGTAGCCGTATCTGCCTGCATTTGTGTTGTTTCACAGCTGGTTGAACAGAGGGACTACTGCTATTCATCCATCTCAGAGGATGGCTTTATCTACTGCAGTTGGAAGAAACACTGTTTGTCTTTGATCAACAATAACTTTGCTTATGCGTGACTGATAAGTGAAGTTCAAATCTGGTATCTGTCTATCCAGCTTTCCCTGCAAAGAGCTCAGCTGTGCACATGGTCCTTGTATCAGGTTGCCAGTTGCTGTGACAGATGGATTGAAATGACCTGTGATGTGTTTTACAGACAATTTGGCAACTTGGGTAATATCAGGCAAAGATAATAAACTTAGTGATCTCTGCATTGACAGTTATTCATAGTAAATATATATATTTGAATGTCACAAATTTATGGGTTTCTTGTAAGAAATAGTGAAAGGGATGTGCTAGAAGATGGTCTAGAAATACAGATGAAACCTGGAAAAAGCAGAGGTGTTGAGGAGGTTTGCTGATATCTATACAGGAGAAGGGTAATGTCACAAAAACACATTCAAACAATTCCCCATCCAATTAGAAGCAGTGTCATAAAGAAGTGGGTTTTTGTCTTTCTACAGGTTGTGATCAAAGAATTGTGAGGACAGGCCCATGAACATCAAACGATTTGCCTGATCTCACATCCAAGATCATTATCTCATGCCCCTCCCTCAGCCTGGTTCTGCTGGAGGTTTATTCCTGTTAAAAGGGAGATTTTCTTTCCCACTGTCGCCAAATGCTTGCTCACAGGGGGTCGTTTTGACTGGTGGGTTTTTCTCTGTATTATTGTAGGGTCTTTACCTACAATACAAGGTGACTGTTGTTGTGAATTGGCGCTTTATAAATAAAATTGAATTCAGTTGAATTGTATAGTTCAGCTTCTGATTCCAATCCTGTAAAAGACGCTTTATCCAGCATCTGTAGGAACATTTCAGTTGTAAACCTAGCACCTAGGACATCTTGGATGAGGAAACATAACAGAATAGCTAATAGCCATGAATGCACAAACATTTCTGATGTAAAAAATAAAAATAATACTTGCATGTATCAGCTATTACTGTGTAAATTAATCTCTCAGACTCTCTGTGTGGTCCACAAAATATATTTTGCTAATAGTCACAGTTGATAAAGAATCACAATGAATGCGGGTCATTTTTGACCCATCCATCCATCCATCCATCCATCCATCCATCCATCCATCCATCCATCCATCCATCCATCCATTCTCTTCTGCTCATCCTGGTGGTTATGCCCACCTGGAATTAACCTTTCGCTGCAGGGACATAAATACCTGTGGCACAAGCTTCACCTTCCCTCCTCCTCCTTGTGTTTCTGGTTGCACTACACTCTGCACAAACATACAAAGTTACAGTGCAGTTAAGGACATCTTAATGCACTATTAGGCTGCCTTTTATGTTGTGTCAGCTCAAGAGGTGATTGATCTTCCCACTGTTTTAACATCTATTAGCTTTATTTAATTGTTAATGGTCTTAACTGAATTGTTTTTGCATTAACTAGATACCTGTTAGGGGGAACTTTTGTAGTTGGTAAAAGTGATTTTTGGTCAGTTCTTCCAGTTTCAGTGGATGCAAGTTTCAAGGTGGTGGTGTCAGAAAAATTAGTATAACATTGTGCTGATTCACTTCCTGGCTTGGTTACATTAGCATAACTGTTTGTGTGGCCATGTGTTAAAAGCTGTTAAACTGTGGTGTGGGCCAGACAACTGCTCTAAAACTGCTTACAACTAGCATGTTTTATGTGATTATACTACTTAGGAATACCTCAGCTGTATGTGACCTATATAAGAAGCTTATATCAGAACATTTTAATGACTAGACTGTGATGTATTTGTAATAAAAAAAAAAAAAAAACATATAAACTGTCCAGTCCAGTTTCCTATGTTTCAACACTGGCTTGGCCAGAATTAAAAGGCAAAAATATTTTATTTTATGCTTGGTCCAGTTCAAAAGAGCTGAAATGACTTGTGTAAGAAAGCACTGTGTTTAACCCACATATTAGCCCTTGGCCATTCTGCTCAGTGGTGGCGATTCTCTTTCACCTGTGGTCACTGAGGAGGGAAAAATGGGTAAACTGTATTATGTGTCACTGCTCATTTAGAAGGATTCCCCATTTAGAAGGGGGAATCTGTGGGTTTAAAAAGATTCATGTAACTATAGGTTTAGCGTAAACCTGCAGAGCTTTGAAGGGGAAAATAATAAAATACAGAAAACACAAAATAAAGTGCTGTAGACCTACTTAACTTGCTGAGAAAGATAAAAAGTTTGGCCTGACAGAGACAGAAATAGAAAAGCAAGAGGACTTGGGGGAGATAAACATGAAAAAAGAGCAAGAAAATTGGTTTTTCTTCAAATGGAGACAAAGGGACAAATTGGGGATGCAGGACAAACATGAAAGTATTCTTTTGCTTACCCAGCATCCCGGAATCCATGGGGGTATCTAAAAATAGCAGGAGCACTGAAACTTTGCAGATGTGCACAGGGACATGATCTCAAAGAGAATTTTGGCCAGATTTAGAAGACATAAGATTTTGCTTTTCATTGGAGAAATCCCAGAAACAATATACTCAAAATCATTTTTGTGGTGCTTCCTGCTACATGTGTCACCATAAATAAAGTTGAAGTAATAAAAACAGTGCTGTTGTGACTGGTAAAAAAAATTCAGGTGTGATGAATATGGATTTCTCCTCAGCTTGGGTGGATCATGTTGATACATGCAGATGGGTGTATCATGTAGATCATACACCCAACCTGTGTTATGTCAATAGTTCATGTTGGTGGAGAATGTTTGCCTTCCACACCTGACCCTTTGTAATATCAACTGATCATAGTTCAAATCTCAGTACCTGAATATTGTTGTTCTTTCTTCAAATGGCTACATATCCATTAAAGCATGGGTAAGGTGGTTATCAGGCTACAGGCACTGAATCAACTGAATCACGCACTCAGCGACTTACTCAGAGTTATGTTGAGTAATGTCAACATTTGTTAGCCTTTATGTACCTTTCAAAATGCATTAACTGTTATAAACTGGTTGCATATTTAGGGTTGCATCATTTGTACATGTCAACATGAAACACCTGTGGTATAATCTTGTTTTTGTACACACTGTGGTTTATGAATGCATTACCAATATAATTTTAATTGCTTTTCACATTTTTCATTGATTTTCTCAACACTGCCGTGTCTCTCATAATCACTGCAAAAATTTACAATTTAAAAAAGAGCTTGTGCAGAACTTGTGACTGAGATTACAGCACTATGCTGTGGTTTGAACTTTTATTCATGACATTTACTTTCTTCGCAAATAGGCCAGCTATAATCTGTGAAGTTCTGTGACTAGGATAAAAAAAAAAAAAATAATAATAATAATAAAAAGGAATGAAAGATGATCTTAAGTGATGCATGCTTAAAGAGGATGATTACAATGCTTTTCTTCTTCTTGGGTTCACTCACACTGTCCTGAACTTGACCTGTGTTAATCATCCCTCCTTTACTGCAGAGCAAAACAATATTTATCTCTGTCTTTGTTTTTTCTCCCTTCAGAGTGAGAAACGTAGAGATGTCGATAAAGACAGATGGGAAGGGAGCATCGGGCAACGTTCGTGTTGCACATCCACAGGGACTTAAAAAGAAAAGGGTGATACAGAAAATTTTAGAGGGCAAAAAGCAAAGCAGAAAGAAAGAAAGGCAACTAACCATAACCGATGACTTTAACCCTCAGCTCCCATGTCCCCATGACTTTTATGGATGCAGAGTAAATAGCAAGCTGTCACACTGTGTAATCACACGGGAGTACCAATTTAAAAATCTGAAGTTATTACTTTTCATCCAGTACCCACAGTAAATGCCTAAGTATCCAATCTTATCAGCCTGTGTGTGTAGCTGCCATTTGAAAGGTACTACTGACTTTGTCCACTCTTGCAGCAAAAGGTCCTCAAACATAAACTATACATTACCATACCATACATACCATACAAAATATACCATACATACCATACATATGTATGTTATTGTATGCATACCATACATACCATATATATATATACACACCATACATTACCATCATGATTTAAAAGTATTTAAAACAACAACAGCTGACACAAAGTTCTGTACATTAACACATAAAAATTAATAAAAACAAACAATGAAACCCTTTACCATACAAAACATACCATAACATCCATTCCATACATGCATACAATACATACCACATATTTCATACCATACATTCCAAACAATAGATTCCATACATACATACCATGCATACCATATAGTGTTTTGATCAATTTTGCTGATTGAAATGATATTTCAGCAGCTTATTATAGGACCAGTTTCCAATGCTTTTAGTTTTAAATCTCAGGCTATCCATTTCTTATATCTATAAATTTGTTAAGATCATTTAATTTTAAGAGCCAAATGCAGAGCTCAGACAAGGCTGGCAACAGTTCAAAGGCTTTTCAGCAATGAAGGAACTCGGTTTGACGGCAGCATGTGACCAGTCGGCAAGGTGCTGCAGCAGATGAGTGGCAAGCAGACATATTGTTGGCAGAGTGAGAGCAGCAGGTTGGCTGATGAAGGTGAACAGTAGCATAGTGATGGAACTGAAATGCTGCCTAACCTCTGGCAAGGTACTGGAGAAGACAGGTACAGGTAAACACAGGACTATGCAGCACAAACAAGCATGAAGAACAAGCATTACTATTGCACTGGTTCTAGTGGAGACCAGAGTCCAGAGCTTTGGTAGGTGAACCGGAGGTGTGAATTGGCAGCAGGAAGGAAAATCAGACCCAGATAAACACGGGGGGTGTGGTGGGAGTGTAAACAGGGCACTAACAATAACTAACAATAACACAAGGAAAAAAAAAAAGAAATTTAATGAGGGAGAGGCAGTGTCTATAGATCATGACAAAATTATACCTTTAGGTTTTATTGTGTGCTTATATTGTGCTTATTTTTTGTCATAAATTTTAATTACGTAATTACAATAATTACTTCTCAGTGTTGTGGGAAAATGAAGATGGCTTTCCACCTTTATGCTTAGGGCTTTGTGAATGAGTTAAACAGTGTTAGTCTATAGTGTTGTATCAGGGACATAGGCAAAACAGCAGTATTGTGGTGAAAAGGGCTGACATGCAATTACAGGAAATGATAAAATGGCTCCTGGTAGGGCTAATACTTATCATAAAGAGACTACAGACAGGGAGACTAATGGAAAAGATAAGAAAGATTGTGAGCCTACATAGACTTTATAAATACAGATGGTAATAGTACTTCACAATCCTTTCATCTTGGATATACAGTGCTGTGCTAAAGTTTTGATTAACCTTTCATTTCTTTATATTTCGCTGGGAACGTGTGAAATAGATGCAGCAACTTATAAACAAAAAAACCCAAAACTTTCTTGTAATTTCTCTAAGTAGTCTTCAGGAATAGTTCTTCAGGCTTCTTAAAGGACATTCAAAACTCTTCTTTGGATGTTGGCTGCATTTTGTTCCGTTCTCTGTCAAGATGACCCCACACTGCTTCAGTAATGTTGAACTCTGGGATCTGGGGAGGTTGATAAATGACAGATAGTGTTCCATTGTGTTTTTCTATCCAGGTATGCTTTTACTGGCTTGGCAGTGTGTTTGGAATCATTGTCATGCTGAAAAATGAAGCCATTTCCAATCAAACACATATACAGATGGTATTAAATGGTGGATCAAAATCTTAATGTACTGTTCTGTGTTGATAATTTCATAAATTTTGACAGGATCCCCACCAACACTGGTTGAAAGCCCCAAATCATGTCAGAGCCTCCACAGATGGCTGTAGGCTGTCCATAAATATTTACAGCAATTTGAACTAAAACTTTAAAATTTGGATTCATCACTTCATAAGACACTGATTTAAAGTCCAGTTCTTGTTTTCTTTTGTTTTCCCTTCTTTAAGAATGGCTTCTTGACAGCCACCCTTCCACTGAGACTGATGAGGCTTCAGTGAACAGTGGACAGATCAACTTTAGGGCCAGGTGTGTCTCTCAGGTCCTGTTACAGCTGGATTTTCTGTTGATCTTTAGGGACACAATTTTCAGATACTGTTCATCTGCTGTAGATATTTTTTCAATGCATGCCACTTCTTCTTTTGTCTCCCACTTGTCCAGTTTTCTTAAACTGTTCAAGACACACGCAAAGTTTTCGGCTAATAGAACTTCAAGAATCACCTTGTTGGTGCAAAAATACAATTTAAATGCCTGCAAAAGTGTTACAGTATCTTTGACATTTTCAGACATTCAGCTAAGAAATGGGAACAAATTATGTGTCTTTGTGACAGACTGCTAGTAACAAAGCGCAACAGCGTAACAAAGAGACCATTTAAAATTGGTTTGTTGCTAGCTTGTGTGTTATGTGTAGATACAACAGTGGGTCATACCTTAAGTTAGGTGCCTTTTGAACGCTTGAATGATTCATAGGTCAAAAAAAGTCAATGAAAATGGTCAGGTATAAGGGCTTGACTGAAAATTAGTGAAATTTACAAGAAAGTCTGGCTCCTTGGAACCAAAATATAAAGAAATGTGGGAGGACTTTTTCACAGTCCTGCACTATAGTATAAGTTCATAGAATTTTTTTGGTCATTGCCTGCATCAGTAATCTAGTTTCCCACTGAATGTATTAGATAAAAAATAATTACTGAAAAATATAAATGTTTAAAGCTAATCAATCATAATCCAAATAATAATCAGGTGAAAAATAAATAAAATGCAGAAATCTACAATTGCCTATATCACTCTTTGTAGTTTTTTATATTTAAGCAATAGCTCTAATAACTGAAACTTGTGAAAAATTGACCAAGGATTTTGGAGCTTTCAATCATAAAGAGTAGTAAATGCAGTCGAGTTATTACCGTAATCATTCTCATGAGTCCTTAACCCTGAGTCCTGAAATCCTAAAAACACTTTGCTAAATGAAAAATCAGATAAAATTATGGGTGCCTAAATTCAGCTAAGATCATATTATAAGAGCATTAAAATTAGAATTAGAATTAGTGAAAATGTAACAGCAGTGAGACGGCTTCAGATAATAAGAGAACATTTTTATCAGAACACAACATGCTCTGTGTGTGTGTGCGTGCGTGCGTGTACAGTACTTGATGGCACGTACAGATCAGAGCTCAGTGGGACCTGAGTCTCTAAGATGTAACTTTCACGTAACATTATTCTAAGACAGAGCCTGACATGCTGAAGCAGGGACGAGTGTCACACAAGAGCAGAGACACAAGAGCAAACACATCCTCATTCCCATCCACAAGAAGGACTTCACAGGTCAACAGTATTTCAATTATATATTTCAGTGTTGATGTAGTGTGCGCCACATGATTTTCACCACATGCACCACATGTTTCATTCATGACACCTGCACATGCTGATAGAGGGTAATGTGGATGACAGTTATTTCTACTTTACATGTCAAGCTTTGACGGCTTATGGTGTAAACTGTCAACAGCTGTTTTTATAAAAACTGTAAGACAATAAGTCTGTTACCAAGTAAATGCAGGCAGCAACCAAACAACCCACTTATGTGCAGAGACTGTGAAAGAAGTGTCTGGAGAAAGACTATTGTATTTGGAGTCAGGGGACTGGAAGATGGGGAAAAAAGGGCAGTCTGAGACTTTCTTCATATTAGAACAGCAACAAATCCAGATGTTTAGCACTATGATCATCTGGATGACTGCAAAGATCCCCTAGGGACCCGGGACTCCCTGTAGACTGGCAGCAAGTAGTAAAAGAGATATAGCCACAGAAAAAAAAAGTTTATGCATGATTCTGTGCAATAAAAAACTAATTATACCCTTACTGCGCTAACCCCCACAGGAATTTAGAGGGTAAATAGAAGCCAGGTGCTGCTAATCAAATGCACTTGATTAATTGATCATTAACAAGAACCTCTGTAAAAACAGAACTTTTGTCAGGTTCCTGGTGTGTTTTAACACAATGCCAGGGCGGAAAGATATCAGCAATGACCTTAGAGAAGCAATTGTTGCTGCACATCAGTCTGGGAAGGGTTATAAGGCCATTTCCAAACAATCTGAAATCCATAATTCTATAGCGAGAAAAATTATTCACGAGTGGAAAACACTCAAAACAGCTGCCAGTACAGGAGTGGATGTCCCAGAAAATTCACCCCAAGGTCAGACCATGCTCAGAGGAATTGCAAAAAAAAAAAAATTTAAATCACCAATTAACCTAGCATTCATGTCTTTGGCCTGCTAGAGGAAGCTGAAGTACCCAGAGAGAACCCACGCAGAAACAAGGAAAACATACAAACTCCACACAGAAAGGCCCCAGACTGGATTCAAACCCAGTACTTTGAACCTAATACTTTCTTGCTGTAAGGCAATAGCGCTAGCCACAGCACCACTGTGCCTCCTGCTTACAAACCTCATACAGAAATTACTTCAAGTTCTTACTTCAATAAGTAAGAGTAATAAAATTGGTCAGCAAACGAGTCATATTTTGTCAAAAGGGTTAGAAGAGAGAACTTGTATACTAAGACACAAATCTTTCTGATTCATTAATAGGAGCCAAGTATCTGACAAGAGACAAATTAGTGGACAAAGTAGTATGGCTGGACACATGGACTGAAAGTGAGCCAGGGGATGGAGAAAGCATCAGAAATAATGGAAGTAAGGAGCAGCCACAGCTCCATAAAGAACACATGCATTTATGCTAGCACATGTGCTAGTGACTGCAAACCTAACAGGCCTTCCAATAACAATGCTCTCTGAAGTTGATTTATTATTTTTAACATTAGATTGTCTGTTCCATAGCAAGGGCAAAGTGAAAAAAACAGCAACAGCACAGACACAGACATAAGTGGCCTTCATATCCATTTGTTTCACATGTTTGTGACACTGCCTTCAGTTGGCAGTAGACCGCTACAGCAGGTAGTAACATGTCCGCAAAACTCTGCAGAGCATCAACACAGTAGCCCTTAGGCTGGTTGACTGTGCTGTGTTTGAGAGGATAACTTGTGAAGCACTGAGTAGAAGAGGCTTTGAATTCTGGTAACAGTAACTTGTACGTATATCCAGGTTATTATTACCCTGTGACAATATAGGTATGAGATTACATTTTTCAATGCCAGTTATTAAATCTGTGTTTTAATGGAGGCGAGATTGAAATTTTTATTTATATTTGCTGAAGGACCTGTGTGTATTGTCTTGCTGTATTTTAAGTCAATTTCTATCCACGTGTTCTGCATATTTTCAATTCGGTCATAAAGAAAAATAAGAGAAATGCAAGCAGAGTACTTGTAATCGTCCGAAGCTTGCAGTCAGAAAAAAGCAAAACTGACATTGTACAGTAAATACGCTGTAAAAAAAAAAAAAAAAGTTTAGAAAACTTAAAATATCAAGGCAACACCATTCAGTAGCTTTTTGAGTCTGCTTAACTTTTGACTGTTCTTGCTGACTTTACATTTTGAAAAGTGTACAGGGAACTTCTTCGCCTAATAATATTCATATGTAAGGCAAAAAATTGTTTTGGCTGGCACAGATTTTTACACCAACCTTTCCTGACACAACCCACGCATTTATCCAGGTTTGGAACAGGTAGTGCAAAAACAAAGTAGTATTGTACATTGCCTTTTTTTTTTTTTTTCTACAGAAGTTTCCATAAAAGGTAAATAGGTAAAAAAAAAAAATATGGAAAGACTTTTGTAACAAAAATAATACAGAAAATTTCTTCATTTTAAAACAGCACCTTTTGTGTGTCAGGTAAATGCTTCAAACCTACATTATTAAAATACATTGATATTTACGCCGCTATAACTGTAGCTAAGGAATGCTGAATAAATACTTGAGGCGACTCTTTGTTGTGATTTGGTGCTAAAACATTGTGTTTCCATCATGTAGGGGTTGGTCTCTGGTGTACAGCTCCTGATAGTCCCAAGCCCAGATAAATGGGAATGTTGCATCTGGCATACAATCTTTGCCAAGCCAAATGTGCAGATCCATATGCTGCAGGAAATAAGGGAGAAGCCAAAAATGCGAAGACAAAGTTTTATGTTATTGATGCAAGAATTTATTTTTTTGTTTAATCAACAAAAATTTCCATGTTTTTTTAAAGGTAGAAATCCATGCTATTGAAGCTACAATTTTACTTTTGTGATGCCCCAACTACTGGAATTTTTCAGTTTTTTTTTTATAAATTTTTTTTAACAGTGACTCTAAACATACACAAAGAAAAAGAAAGAAGAAAAATAACTTCTCTGTAGTGTATGTGTATGCTTGTTATGGCACACAGTCATCAGTACGTGTGCGATCACACTCAGGGCACGCTTGCTGTACTGTTTGTTTACTCGAGTGCAAGGTCGCCATTATCACTTTGTCAAGTTGTAAAACTCAATTAGTGATTTATCACTTTGTTTCATTTGGCTGAGCAGATAGGCTGCATCTGTGGGATTTGACTCAAGCTAACACTCAAATTCATCATTGCCATTATTGCAGTGTGTGGCCTGTGTGAAGCCTGGGTTGATACTCAGCTATGTATTGTAATAATAAAAAAAGAGTTGTTTAGCATCTGCTTGACATTTTCCTATATAATATTCTACTTTTCTGCATTGAGTGATACTTTCCTGCAACCTGTCTACATGTTGGAAATCTGGCCAAGGCAGACAGTAAGCCATGTTTTTAGCTATACTAATGGTACACATTTACTGTATGGCTAGTATTGCTAATCTGGAGGATGTAATAGTTTTTTTCTACATGTTACAGGAAGGAAGGCTGACATATCTCAGTAGCTTTCAGTGCCCTTTTATGTAAGGAAACCAATGCAGAGATTACTGAGACATTCTTCCATGCAGCTCTCCAACAAGCCAACAAAGTGTTTTTCATGAGTGATGACATTATGCACAGGTCAAAATTAGCTGAAAGATTGGTTTAAAAAAACAAAACAAACAAAACTTTTGTATGTAGTGCATGAGTCCACCAGCCTGTTCTTCTGCACATTTTCAGTAAAAAAAACAAAGAAAACAAAAACAACAATAAAACACACATACACACACACACACACACACACACACACACACACACACACACACACACACATATATATATATCCTCTCGCTGGGATTACATGTATAGTAGCATTTCAACAGTTCCCGGTTCTCATCTCTTGTCCATTTATGCCGTAACCTCCTAGTTCCAGTAGCCCACTTATCGTCAGGATGCCCTGGTTCCTCAACACCTGACACGGACCTTGTTAATCCGGGCGACGTCTGAGCCGGTATGGCTTCAATCATGTATCTCTCACTCATATTCCGAGGTAGGCTTGGTTAGCATGGGGGGTCTAGCCTGGGAGAAGTTATCACAGTATAGAAAGATTGTGTCATAGTTATTGATGAATGAGGACACTAAAGCAGACTTGCGAGCAGGCAGGGATAAAAAAAAGAGATGAATCTTTATGGTAGGTCTAGCAGTAATCCAAACGGCAACAAAATAAGTCCATGGATGAGTGGAGGAAACACTTGGGAAAATACCAGGAACTCGAGAACCACAGGGGACAACAGATAACCACAGTAAACACAGTACGACACAACAACAAGCAGAAACCAACTGAGGGCCCAATACACACAGAGACACTCAGGGAAGGTGAACATAACTGCAGCGAACACACAGGTGCAAACAATCAGGGAAATGAGACTGGGGAAAACACACAAGACCGAGGCTACCAAAATAAAACAGGGAGTAATAGGAACATCTAGCACAGAGATAAAGGCTAGACAAGGTACAAGGGAATGTGAGGGAAGTGGAGAACTGTAACTATGAAACCTAAGGACTAAAGTAAGAATAGAACACCTGTAACTGGGGTTATACAAAGGAAATACAGAAGGATGAAAAACTAAGAATCAAAATAACATAATTAATGATAAACAGAACTTAAGACTGTAAAAAACAAAATGCTGGGTCAAAGACCTTGGACCATGATAGATTGTCTAACTAAATGCTGTCAGATTTCTTTCCAATGTTACTCAGACCAGCTCTCAGTCACGAGTCTTCTGACGTCTTTTTTTTTTGCCGACCATTTTAAGACTAAGTTAATTTTTGCATTTTATACTAACGTTAGTATAGAGTTTGCAGATACAGAGCTTATATTGCATAATAGTAATGCTCAAAAGTCTGTGCAGCATATCTTCTAAAGTACAATTGCTGTTATTATGCTGCTGAATGTGGACATTTCACAATAAATGCTGTTGCTGGACAATATATTGTCTAAGAAATTATTAGATTATGCAATTACAGTTTTATAACCATCCATCCATTCGCTTCCGCTTATCCTTTTCAGGGT
>JAVDPK010001527.1:17564-31568 GCA_034780415.1 Cichlasoma orientale
CTTGGTTTGATCCATTTTGAAACATATTGCAACCTACTGGCTAAGAAGTAGTGATAAAAATTTGGTAGCTCTAGACCCCCACTGCCTTTTGGCTTTTGTAAGGTTTTTAGACTTATTCGTGCTGGTTTGTTTTTCCATAGAAATTTTGTCATGCTTGAGTCTAGTGCCTTAAACCAAATGCTTCAATCTTAAATATGATCAATCCAACTGGCTCCTCTCGATGCGGAGGAGCAGCGGTACAAGAAGCTTCTTCAGGCTTCTCCACCAAAAGTTGGAGAACCCCAGGTATTTAAACCCTAGTGGGAGTTGTACACTGTGAAGGTCGTCATTGACCCATTATTATTTATGTGCTGTTGCACACAAGCTAAGGTGTAAAAAAAAAAGTGGGGGTCATTACCACCAGGGTTTTCAGGTGGAACCACTGTGTGACCCCCTCCCCAAGAAAAAAAAGGTGTGAGTAGGGGTTAAGGTACCTGGAGAGGGATCTCAAGACTACACTGTAGGTAGCTGACAGCTGATGTTGTAAGCCACCATCTCAGTGATGGTTATTTATAGTTGACACTGATGGCTTCTTTTACTCCTCTTTCAAACTATCCCGCCTTCCCAGTCCAAAATGTCAACAGCTGGAAGAGTGTCCTTCATCCTTTAGGTGTAGAAGTACAGCTGAGTCATGCTGAGGTGGCCCTTCCATGTTATGCCTTTGTGGAGTGGCTGTTCAGTTTCTCCAATGTAGAGGTCTGAGCACTCTTTGCTGCACTGCACAGCATACATTAGGATGGAGTTGTGTTTGGGAGTTTTGTCCTTGGGACCAGTTTTTGTCATAGAGTGTGGATGTCATGCTTGGAGAAAATTCTCCGGCATCTCTCTGAAAAACCTGCTACGTAAGAGATAATGTCATTCCATTTGACATTCTCATTCTCCCTAGTTGGTGTCCGACTTTCTTTCCTGTACATCTTCACTGATTTGATGAAGACCCAGCTGGGATAACTACGTGTCTTGTGGATGCCATTGTTCATATTTTGGACTGAGAACAAAGATGATTTGAAACAGGAGTGAAAGAGGCCATCAATGTCCACTGTGAACGACCATCATTGAACAGAGGTGGTGGCTTATGACACCAGCTGTCAGCTGTCAGGAAACCCTTTGTGGTAATGATCCACATGTTTTTTTTTCACACTTTGGCTCATGTGATGATGAACACCAATGGGTCATAAACCACCTCCAAAGGGGACAACCCCCACTAGGGTTTAAATAAAGTCCAGTCACCTTTTTTCAATTTCTTGCATATGCATACAGTCAATATGACTGCTATGATCATGGCCACAACCATCTTTAGTTGATTGGTAACATTACAGAGCCATGTATTCTTTTAACTTTTATTGATTACAAATGATATTTATACATTATATTATAAATTTATGCAAAGAATGTATTGTGCCCAAAATGACCACCTATGGGAGTTCTAGGTAGAAACACTCATAACTCTCTTGTGTCTTGTAATTAAAAAAAAAAAAATTACAATGTTAGAATAAAATATACACATATTTAGGAAAAATCAGGGTTAATAGCAAAAAATATATTGCACTGCAAAATCTGAAAAAGCTCAAAATGACCACCTTGAGTTCTAGTGTTAAACATGTCTTTGGATTGTGGGAGGAAGCCAGAGTACCTGGAGGAAACCCAGAAAAGCACAGAGAGAACATGGAAACTCTACACACAAAGACCCCAGCTGCAGAAGATTCAGTCACGGAACCTTTTTGCTGTGAGGTAACCACTGCTAACCACTGTTCTTCCAAAGTAGTAGAAAAAAATTGTTCACCCTTATTTTTGTTTTGCCTGTGTTTCTGTTCATAGTCTACTGCTTGTTTTATCACTGTGTGTGCACTCTGAGAATTAGAAGATTCAAAATTTTAATTAGACTAAATGGCTGGACAAGGTTCAGCTATAATTTAGTGCAGAATAGAGCCTCCTGATCGCTTCACTCATCAACATTTCTTACCTAGAAGTTGTCTCATTTGTCCCATAATGTGACCAATACAGTTTTGAAGTTAGGTATGTGTCAGTGTAAGACAGGAAAGAAGACCAATTGTATGTTCATTGTTTTTTGTCTGGTTCTAGCATCTATCAGATGCTAGAACCAGGTGCTGAGCAGCTGTCTGTTCACCAGGTGTGATTCTGTTCTGTTCTCTTCTGTTCATGTTTACTGCTGATTCAGATAAGCATCAAGACATTCTGCTTAAGGCTGAGCAGATGGTTCTTTGGAACAGAACGAAGTAACACAAAAGCAAGGCAAACCAGCTGCAGAGAACAATTCAATTCAGTTCAGTTTTATTTATATAGCACCAATTCACAACAGTCACCTCAAGGTGCATAAGTAAACAAATAAATGAAGTTTATTTTGAGCATTCCAAGAATCTACAAATGCATCAAAACATGCATACATGGTATGCAATTTTGTCATGCTATTAAAATACAGCCCTGTTTCTGACAATTTTCATATCCTGTAAAATGAAAGTAAAAACAGAATGCAATGAGTTTCAACCCATTTAAAGCCTTTATTTTATCTGAAAATAGTATATACAGTGCTGTGCAAAAGGAAAATGGGGGCAAACATAAATATAAATAAAGCATATAAGGCAAAACAAAGTTTGACAATTCTAATAAACTTCAAAGTCAATGACCACATTTATTCTTTAACACAGGCTGAGCTCTCTTAGGCAGCTAGTCTTCAGGAATAGTTCTTCTGGCTTCTTGAAGCACATACAAAGCTCTTCTTTGGATGTTGGCTGACTTTTGTTCCGTTATCTGCCAAGATGATCCCACACTGCTTCAGTAAAGTTGAGGTCCAGGCTCTGGGAAGGGTGAATGTGTTCTATTGTGTGTGTTTTCTATCCAGGTATGCTTTTATTGCATTGGCAGTATGATGAGGCTTTGGTGAACAGTAGATGTAGGTCCTGTGTCAGGTCTTTGCTGAATATTTTCCAATTTCTTAAGGTCATGACTTTCAGATACTATTCATCTACTGAACATAGGCTGCCACTTCTTCTGTCCTTCAGTTCAGTTTCCTCATGTGTGTTTAAGGACACACTGCGCACTACGCCAAGACACGCCAAGTTTTCAGCTAACAGCTCTCAATCGCCTTGATCGTGCAAAAAACCTGTTTTACACCTGTCTGTCTCACTGTGTTATCTTTACCATTTTTCATTGATTCAGTTAAAGAAAGAGGAAACACGTGTTTTTGTGACAGGTTGCGAGTAACAAAGTGCTAAATATACAATTTAAAATGTTTTTTTTGCTAAGTTGTGTGTTTTGTGTAGACCCAACATGTGTTCATACCTTGAGTTTGTTTCCATTTTTATTCTTGAATCATTAATAGCTCAGTATTAAATGGATTAACAAACAAAAAAAATATTCCTTTGAAAAAGGTCAGGGACAAGTACTAGACTAAAAACTAGGAGAACTATTGTTCGAGACCACTTTAAAAATTACAAGAAGCTCCATGGAAACAAAATATTTAAAAAATGAGAAGAAATCAGGGTTAGCTCAAGACTTTTGCATAGTACTGTACTATTTTTGGTTATCACGAAATATTAAATGTTACAACTGAGAAATAATATCTTTTTCATAAACATATGCATTTTCAATGCAATGGCAGTGACACCTTAAAAAAAACGAGTGGGGACAAGGGGCAGCAGAAGATTGGAAACGTTGTGCAATGCCAATCAATATGTCACGTCTGCGCTAACACATTCAATTCATGGAGACTGATGTGACATCTCAACCAGCTGTGACAGCATGGCTGGCATTGTTTTCAGTCAGTCTTTCTGTGTGCATGCAATCGTGGCAAAATGTGTCTCTGAGTGCACCTGCTGTAGCTGAAATTAGCACAAAGAGTAATTTGGCAAATATGTTTGTCTGTCTGTCTTGTAGTGTTGCTATTGCTAAGATGAGTAGACTCAGACCAGTGAATCCTGAATAAGGGGCTCCAGAAAGTGGTCCATTCCAATTTCACGCCCCTGCCACACAATATTTACAAGTTTTCATGCATTTTAACTCCAGCTGCGATGTGTATTTATCATGAGTATAAACATGTAATGCATTTATGATAAGCGTGGTCTGTGAATTCTATGGTCTTGCAGCTTTTGGAACCCCATCACAAGATGATATCTAGTTTTCAGTATCCTTCGGTGCTTTGTGAAATTGTATTCAAACAACTTAGGGAGCAAATGTACCCACACCAGTTTGACTTTGCTGGTAGCAACAAACTGTGCGATGTGAGCAAACATTAAGCATGACATTTTGCTTTCAGTTGCACTTCAAAGTCAGACCTGTGCCCCAGTCCACCCTGCAGAACTCTCCACATCCAGATATTCCGTTTTTTTTGTGTGCCTTTGCATCCTCACAGTTATCTTTCTGTTTTTTTTAATCTTTCTCTCTTTTATCTTTGTCTTTTCAGTGCCTCTGTCTTTGTCCTGTATCGTATATTAAATCTCTAAAATTAATTATACATCAAGGGTTATAGTGAAACTGAAAATATTATAACAGAAAAAAAATACACAAGCAATTGAGAGAAAAGTCATTAGAACTAATCAGGAAATACAAAGACAGTAAAACCTGTTCAAAAGATAGTTGCTTTTTATTGCTTTATTATTTATTGAATTGCCGTTTTGGGGTAACTACAATGAGAACATGGTGTGTGAAGAAAAACGCTGGAACATAAAAAGAGAGAGGTGTGTGCATGTGTGTGTGTTTGTGGGAGAAAAAGAGGGAGCAGATGCAGTGTGGAAATGCATGTGTGCACAAGAAGGAGATTTAATGGGGGAGAGAGAGAGAGAGAACAGAGAAACAGAGACTGGTGAGAGAGTGGGAGCTGCAGATTGAGAGACAGGGACAGAGGAGTGCTGGAGAGAGCAGAGACCAGAAGCACAAAGCAGCAGCGTGTCTGTTTCTATCTGATGACTCTTAGATCTCCCTCGGCACAGCTGCCGGGCTGCTAACGACTAGTGTGCGGATCGTCTCGCTCAGTGAGGGAGCGCTTGAGTGTGTAGTATGCACCAGAGTTTACCGGTGGCTATGCATGTTCAGTTGTACCGGTTATAGTAGCACTACCACACATGTGTGAAGCTTTGAGCACCTTCGCACTGGACTTGACTCAACACCCATGATCCCCAGTCAGCCCTGGCGTACCCTCTCATTAAGGTAAGCAAATGATGTGTTTTACTCACTAGTTGTGCTCAGTGTTTTAACCAGACTTACACTACTTCTCTTTTTCTGTGCTCTAATTTCACAGAAATTGTTACTTGGAAATCTATTTCTGAAAATCTATTTCCTATATAGGCATATATGATGATAATAAATAATAATAATTAAAGTAAATGTAGCCCAGTACTTCACACTGTACTTCTCCAAAGCTCAAGTTTCACTTTTTATTGTGACTGGTCTGACCTGCTTTATGTGGACACACGTCTTGATAGACTTGCCTTGACTCTGCCCATGTAATTACTGTACATGATATTACTCATGTGATTCTATCATAAAAAGAATCCCACTCTTTGTTCTTAGGAGTTACAGCAGGAAAGGCGACTGGGTGATTGCTTTTCTGTAGATTTATGCTGATGAGTGATTTGCTTTTATTTCTTTATTATTTATTGAATTAAAGTTACTTTAAATCTGTCATTTGAGTTGCTATAGCTATGGATGAAACACATTTGACTCATTTACTCTATACATTGAGCGTGTTTAAAAAACATGAATGTTCTAGTAAACTTTCATTAACCTTGAGTGACGGGGAGAAAAATGAATCCGTGCCCTGCATGTGACTTAGCTTTGTCTGTTGTTCCACTGTAATCTGTTTCAGTCAATGTGCTTGTAGTCAAGACGCTCATAAAAAATAAACAGGGATCATCAGTGTCTCCCCCAGCAGCTTCCCCGAAGCTATGTTCTTCCCGCGGCAGTGCAAGCTGTAACTCTCAGAAGCGCTCTCTGTCTCTGTGTGCTTCATGTTGAGACTCCAGTGAGTCTGCCCATTTGCGTTTGTTGTTTTACCATGAGTTTGCTGTCATAGTTTGACAGGGAAAGGTCATATGTGAATAGAGTCTTTTATTTTCTAGTGTTAATGGGCTAAGAAGAAATTCTTTATTTTAGAAATATGCTCTTAACTGATGAGCTAACCGAACTGAATACTCATTTTGATTTTATCTAATCGATTCTGCTCAGTTACAATGACGCTTTCTTGAACTGTTGTATAACACAAAAGCATGCACAAATAATTGAATTGGATATGATGGCGTTCAAGCATTTTTGTTGTGTAATTTAATCATTGCTGGATAAAATCCTTATCAAAGGTGCTTAGTTCTAAAGATTTTATGGAAACAAAAGCATCTAAGGGTGTAATCTAACGACATGTGTATTTGTTAATTTGATAATTGCAGGATGACTGACAGCACTAGAAATGCGTGACAGGCATAACAAGGAGACGCGTAATTGCTTGTGGAGGACATATACAAATCAGCCACAATGTTTTAAAAACCCCAACAACTGCATAATATTTGACTTAACCTCTAAAGGTTTCTTGTGGTATCAGTCACTAAGACCTTAGCAGCAGGCACGTTGTGAGGTGAAGCATGCTTTTCCAGCTCAGATGATCAAACTGAGACAAAGTCGATACCTAGAAGTCTTTGGCGTGAAGCCCTAACCATTCCTCAACAGCTAATGCAGTGTGACAATTTTTGGGATTGAAACACATGAGCCAGCCTTTAATTCCCATGCACATCACTGTGCCCATATCCCTGTCACCTGTCCACTGGCTTTCCTTCCTCGGACAATGTCTGGAAGCTACTAACTTCTGCATAACACGGTCATCTCACAAGATCTGACCCTTAGGACCCTTTCACTTAGCCATTGTAATCTCTTAAGTCAAAGCACTTAGACACATTTAACGCTTAAGAAATAACTGTTTCTAATAGGATATACCCCCACCCTCTCCCCCCGACAGATGTGACAACATTAATTCACTTCACCCGTCAGTGGCTGGTAGTTGTATATGTCCTGTACAACGATGAGGCTCAGACATTAGATCGCCACGCTGCGGTGCAAACATTGCTGGAGGAAATCTTTAATGCTAACTGCTCATGCTAAATTTACTGCTAATTCACGTAATTCCAGGACCACAAAAGTGTCCACTAATACAATATCAGCGGAGGCAAACAAAGCACCAAGTAGACACATATCAAAGAAAAGAACAAAGTGTATGTAACATGAGGTCCTTTACTGTTACTGTTTTCTTTTAAATAAATGTTTTTTTCGGAAAACATGAAAACAGATGATACCTTACAAAATAATTGTAGCAAACGGCTCTGCAACTCTCAGTGATGATAGATGGAAGGTTCAACTTGACTAGGGGCAGTTGCAAAGCAGTATCCTATGTGTAAAAGTGGACATTTGAATTTCAAATATGTTGATCAATATGAATAGGAGAGTCAGTCCATGATGAGGACTGACTTCATGGGCACGTCTTCACACGCATTTAGGAAGTTAGAAGCGGTACTCTGGGCGAGTGCACTGAAATCTGCCCAACAGGAATTTATTGAAAAACTTCCTACATGGATAAGTCAGGTTAAAATTGATCCATGATGTTAAAAGCCTTATACGAGTCAATAACAAGGGCTGCACAGTGTTACTTGCCTTGTAAAGATTTTCGTCTGGAGAAATTTGACATGTTACCACAGAGAGATTAAAAAGATATGGCAAAAGCAGAGTCATAAAATCCACTGCTAGCTATAAAAAGTAAAGTTTGAGGTTAAAAGGACCTGCCGAATTCATGGTGTTTAAATGTTTGATGGCTTTTTGCACTTGTGAGACTGTCTCTGGAAGAAAATTAAAGCAATAACTTCCAAGAATATTATCATTAGAGCAAACATTAGAAGGAATATGATAAGTGAATCAAACATGGAACCAGAGGAAATGAAATGCTTGTTCAGACTGGCAAGTATTTCAGCCTTATCAGAAATTCTTTGTGAATCCTCAACAATCACTGTGATCTTTTTTTTTCTAGACATTTTAAAGACCAAATGTTAAACGTGAGTTTTTAGTTGTAGGTCTAGTGTGAAATTATAAAGACGTCCCTTCGGCCAACTATGATTTTTTTTTTTTTTTAATTCTGACATTTAAGATCCTCACAATAATCACTGGTTGAAGCCCTACTTATTATGAAAGTATGCCCCCATTTGTGGTACACATTTGTTGTGTGCAGATCAATGCATGTATTTATGTGTCATCCGACTCTGACTTTATGTATTTATAACCCATGATGTAATGCAGCTAGTCGCACTCTGTGACTTTATGGAGGTGTCATTTCAAGCATCGGTTTCCACATCAGTGTGGGAGGGAAGGTGCTTTGCAGTGACGTGCCAGTGGGTGTGAAAGGCTGAGTCCACAATAAATCAGGGTTATGGGGGAGATGAAGGAGAACTCCCAAGTACCTTTGTATTAGGAAAGTGATATTTCATATTGACAGCTGACCATATCTGCTCTTTCTTCAAGGTGACTGCATCATGTTTGTGTCCCGGTGTTTCCAGATTTTGCCACATTTTCCTCTCTTTGCTCCTGTTGTTTGCGATCTGATTGATGAATAAGAAGCGCATGCACAGATACACTCAAAAGAGCATTGTTACCCTTGTTTTTGCCATCAGATGTAAGTGGAAGAGGTTGCTGACAGTGTGTAGGAGTGTGTTATGAATGAACATTCATCGTGGTTCCAATGCGTAGTCACACATGCAGTTATTATTTTCACTTACAAACTAACAGAAATGCTCATTGAGCTGTTAACTTAAAAAAAACCAACTAATGTGTGGATGTGGGTTAATTTAATCATATTTCATTAACTCTCATTAACATCGTGTTCATCATCTGAACTTTATATTTTTGCACATTTAATAAAGAGGCACAGTGAATATTTGAGAATCTAACAGCAAATTAATTGATAATGTACTGTTAGGTAATGTATTCGTATATCTTAATAATATGCTTCTACCATAATTAACTGAGTAGGTATAATTAGATTTAGTCAGTTGCAGTGTATACAGATGGGCTTTGTATAAACAGTATCGAGTTTAAAATCAGTCCAAGAGTCTAAACTCTTGTGTACTGCAGGCATTTGTGGGGGTTTGGGTGACGGAAGAACAACTGCTTTTATTTTTATGAGTCTGTTTAGTTTAATACAACAGTAATAAATTTCTTACAGTCACAGGGTGATGAAGTTCAGAATTATTGATCATTCATGAATAATTTTCAAAGAATCTTTTATAATAACCTCTCTTTCTTCATACAGTATGATATTTTACAGGCTGTAAACCAAATACCACGATCATACCAGATCTTTCATGCATCTGGCCCCAGATAACACTGCTCACTTTGTAGAGATTTCCCAAATTTAAAAAAAACATACAAGTAAGAGATCACAAAATCCTGCTTAATTTCAAAGAATGAAAGAAAGTTAGAAATGTCTGCTTAAAGCATTGTGAGTGTAAAACGAATACTTTTCTGCAAAAAGCTTTTTTTAGCTGAAGTCTGATCTCAGCACTTAAAGAACCATAACACCTTTTCCTTCTTCCCATCACCAATCAGCAGAAACCACAGGATGCTGAACTTCACTCTTTGCATCTAAAAAATAATGTGTTTGTTTCTTGGCGCATGGCACCGCCAGACGACATTGCGTTCAAGGACAAACACAAAATGCAACTGTTAAAGATTTGTTTACTTCCTCAACCACCAATATGCTCAAAATCCATTTCTTTGCAATTTACCTTCCTAACCTGCAACTTCAAAGTGTAGGAATGTGGTTTGATAGCATTTAATTAAATATGAATCCAGTTTAGAATTACTAATGTGGTGAAGGGTTGTACAGTAGGGCAATTGCTGCTCTGCGACATTCATCAACCATGTCTTGACTCATTTTTAGTTTTAGCTGCAAGGGAAATTCATGTTTGCTTCCCACTGTGGGCTGTGCTGCAGCTGCAGGGGATAAAGTAAAAACAAGCACAGTAAAAAATACCCTTAATTCTCTCACATACAGTGAATATCAGTTAGTGAATTGCTAATGTTTTGCATGCAAAACCCTCAGTGAACAATCACTCTGAGTAATGAAACCTTACAATACTAGCTGTGACATCATCACATGAAATAATTTACCATTAATTGTGATGATGCCTAGCAACTAGAGTGACAGGCTACGCCCATTGCCTAGTAACAGAGAAAAAGCATCTAAAATGAGACCACCAACCTCGAACTTGAGGGTGCACTTACTTGGGTCCCCAGCAGTATGCCTGGATGATTGGTTCTCAAAAAAGGCACAGGCGCGCACACACACACACACCCACCCACACACACACACAGACTGCTTGATTAATTTGTGAGATTAATGTTAGTTACTGTGCTGATTTCAGACAGAAGTGTTCCTGAGCCCATGCAATGATTTCCATGACAGGTTCCAGGTTCTCTAATTGTTTTGACCATATCATGTACTGTAGATTGCCAGATAGTCTATATCAAGGAACATTATTCTAAAATCATTCCATAATTTGTAGATGCAGTTTTTTGCAGATTGGCGAGCCTCTGCCCATCTTTACATCTGAGACACTCTGCATCTTTAAGATGCTCTTTTTATGCTAGTCATGTTACCGAACTGTTGCCAATTAACCTAAGTAGTTGCAAAAAATTTCTCCAGCTGTTTCCTTTTAGTGCCACATACTTTTGCAGCCTTTAGTTCCCCCATCGCAACTTTTTAAAGATGTTTTGCTTCCATCAAATTCAGAATGAGCAAAAATTTTGAAATGGAAAAATATGTCAGTTTAAACATGGGATATATCTTCTATGCTCTACAGTAAATATCTGACAAATCCGAATGAAAGTGGAGGACTGAAGTTAAGTAAAGTCACTGTTTCCATGATCGTGATTGAGACCTATTATAAAGGTGCTGCAATATTTATATATTTACAGTACTATAAGCTAGATATCTAGATGTCCCTTCATAAAAGTTGTATCATGCTAATACAAAATCATATCAAAAGCATTTACAGCTACATTTAAATACATTTTATTATGAAGTAGTCAGAGGGAAAGCAGTATGTTTGTGAGTTTATATCATCAAAACTGCATACAAAACAAAAAAATGGTAATTTTCTGCAATTTTAACAGTGGATCAGTTGAATATAATGCAGTGTGAAACTGAACAAGAAGAAGTTCCACACTTGGGTATAGATGAAGATCAGCAGGCAACAGGCTGCATCCAACTTCTCAGCAAGGTAGCCAGCTCCTTTTACTGTGCCCTGCTGTTTCACAGGCTCATGCTGTGTTCAGTATAAAATCATAACTGCTACCAGAATAAAGGAAGAATGCCAATTATTGCCTACCTTCTTCAACAAAACATCAGCTCTTCGTTTTTGCAGCCACTAGAATTGTGTGATTCCTAGTATTGAACCACACTTGCTGTGATAGATGTTGCCAATAAATGAGTGCTGTGATCACCGATGAGAAAGCGTTAACAGGAGTTAAATGTCAAAATGGAGTCTGTGTGATTAATTGTGGCAGAATCTATAGAATGAGCTGTGGCTAAAGGTAAGGTCATAGCCAGCTACTACCTACAGTATATTGAGTCACACAGTCATTTACTGCACTGTGAACTGTTAGCCTAACCTTTGCAGCAGTCAGTGAGTTTAAGGAACCAGTGGGGAATTTCGGTGTCTGTCTCTGCTCAGTGGTTTTTGGTCCATATGTGTAGTTTATGTTGACATCAATTTACAAAAATTACAGGTAACACAATATTCTCAAGATTGGACAAAGAAAAAATTGTGTTAGCATTCCAAAAAGAGATCACATAATCTGGGATTAATTTCTATCTACCTGGTGGAGCCTGTGGCCACAGTCATTCCCAACTTTAAAAGGTCTGTTGAAAAAAAAAAAATATATATATATATATATATATTTTTTTTTTTATTTCTGTGTTGAGAATCATTTCAGAGTTTAAACACCACAGAAGTAACGTTCATGTTTCTTTAATTGCTAATCATTTTTAATGGGGATTTTGAGGCTGTCACAGGTAAGGCGGTCATTGAGGCCAAGGAGTGCCAGAGGTTTTCTAATTGACAATTGTAAATGACTTGAATACCCAATTTCCCATGTCCCAAATACGCTTTTGACTCTCAGCCTAAAGCTCACACCTGGGTCCAACTTTATTAGAAGTAGTCATTTCATTTGTTTGTCTGTTTTTCTCTCTCTAAATGAGAGCCTTTAAAAAAAATCACAGTCACACACCCAGGGTATAGCTTTCTCTTCACAGTCATTTAGCAGCTTGTCAGTCTGTCAAGGGCGGCTGTACGGCAAGCAGGAAATGAACCCAAAATGCAGGACTCATAAGACCAGATGTAAACATAAATAGCAGCTTTATTGCTGAGCTCTTGCAAAATACCAAAAAATACATGTCAGGAGCAGCAAAAAGTCAAACAACTGGGAATCTTCAAGGAAAACAAATTATGAGGAGGGACACAGCCATGAGGGAGAACGCGACAAAGGACAAAGGGAGACTAAGACAATGACTACAAACACAGGATAATGAGAGGATGAAAAAGAGGTGGGAGCACAGCTGGGGATAATTAACATAATGACTTGGGAGGAAGTTAAACTAGACACAAGACAGAGAAGAACAGTTGCCAAATTAAAACAGGATGAGGATCACAACAGAACGGGGAGACAAGATTAACTTAAACACAAACACGGCGACAAAGACTAACCCAGACACGGAAAGACATGGGAGGCAGTAATAAACAGGGATTCAAGGAATAACACAAACCAGACTGAAACCAAGAACAGAAGTAGGTGAGAACTAAAACCAGAAAATATAAAGAAAAAACAAAAATACAGAACCGTAATCTGAAAACACAAAACTAGAGAAAACCTAAATATCCCAAAAAACACTAAACCCTGGCTCCAAGACCCAGAGACCACGACACATACTGCCATCGTTAGGCATGTTTATCTTTTTGAAAAGGAAAATGGATGCGTATTAGAGCTAAAGTTTATCTTGGCTCCCGCCTGCTTCCCGTCTCCAGCGGTTATTTCGTCAATAGTCACATGATTTCTGGTCGCCACGTCTCTTCCAGTGTGTACACAACTTAAAACGTTGACGTCTGTGCAACGCTGCATTATTGATATTATCACAAGTGGCATGATATTCATGTGTAATGTTGCCATGTTTATAAACTTTAACTTTACAGCGCTCTAATCAGAGATGCAAACATAATTAATGCAAGGATTTAGATGGCAATACAAAATTTCAAATCCACAAAAGACTGAAAAACATACATTTAAAATGTTTAAATTTTGCAGCGACATGCTCATATCATGCCCCTCATTTGGTCTCCTCTTGCTGAAATAATCAGGCAGTTTAAAAATAAGAGTGTTATTGCAACGGTAACCCCGGCTGAGCAGCTGCTTCCTACATGTCTCTGTCAAAGGGTTATGTGTGTGTTCTGTACTGTACATGCTTCAGTGGGCAACATGAACTTATGTAACATGGTGGCTGTTTACTCAATACCGTAAATAATGCAGCGTTGTAACTTTTTACATTCTGTCCAAATGATGCCATGGTCTTCCTAATTTTACTATATTGTAATGACGACCCAAAAATCATGATAGATGCCTGAATTATACATATCTGACTGTAAATTTCAAAATTAACTGCTATCCGGAATCCATTAGTGAATGCTAAATGAGTCTGGACACATGAACCTATGCTGCGTGCACACTGTGCTTTGAGTTGTTTAATAGGCTGTTGTTTAATGTTGTTACACAGAACTGAACAGAGACTTTGAAGCTGGCAGGAACATCTGCAATTTACAGTATCTGGAAGAGAAATACTGTATACTTTGGCTTATGTACAGTGTGTGTGTGTGTGTGTGTGTGTGTGTGTGTGTGTGTGTGTGTGTGTGTGTGTGTGTGTGTGTGTGTGTG
>JAVDPK010001527.1:33135-60241 GCA_034780415.1 Cichlasoma orientale
AAGGGAAAATGTATCTCAAGGTCGGGAAAATAGCAAAGCAAGCTGTGCTTCCACTGGCTGTTGCACTCATATGAATGGGATTTTGAAAGATTATTTTACACCGGTGAGGCAAAACCTGCCCTCCTGTGACCAATATTTTAATGATACTTTGTTAATAAAACAGCAGAAAATCACAAAGACCTGGACTGTAAAAGCAGGATCCCTGTGGTATCTGACATCAACAGCTTAGCAGCAAATTCATGAAATCTTACTGCAAGTTCTGCAAGGACCTGTTTTATTTTTATGGACTAGTCATAAAAAAATATTGTTGCTGTGCATTCCAAGAGCTGTGTTGTTTCAGAGATTACCCAGTTATAAGTGCCTACTAATTTGACCTTTGCCTCTCTAAGTCTCAAACATACGAAACGCCGACTTTCAGAGATGACTATTCTTCAGAGATAATCAAGAGACAATCCAAAACAACAGTAAAAAAGCCTTCACACCACACTGTGGAGATAAGAGACATGAAAGTGCTACTGAGGTGTGCAGAACTCATCCATCAGCTATGTTTTATGATGAATTCCTGACAGGTCTGAGGCAGCAGAAATGAATTATTGTTCATAGGAAAATGTTATAAATGTCATTATGCCAAGATTCTGCAGGAACCCATAAATTGTAGAAGTTCATAGACAGAAAGTGCAGCAGGGGTGGAATTTCTGGTTAATGAAATCTGTCTTTGTTGCCAAAGTGTCACAAGTGATTGCAATTTATTTGCATAATTAATAACAAGAATATGATTAGTAAGAACATGTCCCTCAAGTTGCATGATGTCTGACCTACAAATACTGTATGCCTGTCTCCTTCTCCTAGGATATTTTCCAGTTTCAGTTTTGTTCTCCCTACCAGCTTCTGTATATCAGAACTATCAGTCTTAGTGCAAAATAAAAGTGATTACTCAAATCAGCAAATGAATGCATATCGCCAGGGCAATATCTTAAATATTAGAACCTGTTAATGTTGCATCTGATGTCACAAACAAATATAATTACTCAATTACTGTGAGTGTGTCTTGTGTTGTAAAGTGTGGTTGTTTTACAAGTTTATGTTTTAAACATGTTTATGTTTTTCCACACAAGAGAATAAAATCATAAGATGATATCAGTCACTATAGCATCTTGTGGTTTTATTCTATTGTGTGGAAAAACATTAAAATGACTATAAAAATACTAGTCAGAGAATAACAGTGTATTTTAGTTAAAAATGCAACCTCCAGAGCTGTGTTTAGGGGTCAACACAAATACAACACATTCGTGGCACAAATAATAGTGAAGGAGGTTGTGAACCTTACTTGCTTTTGTGATTAACAATGGCTTTGAGAAGAATGAAGTGCCGCCCCCTCTAATTGCTGTTGGCTGGTGCGTTAGCATCGGGGGCAATGACAGGAATATGTGTACCACCACAACCAATTTCAAATCCATCCATTGTCTCTTGGAGCAATGCACTATTTGGCGTGCCAACACATACACAGTGGTGATGCCTACAACAAAAGACAACTCGGATTCTACAATCCAATCTAATCCAAAATAAAAGTGAGTCTAAGAGGATTTCACCAGTTCATCCTTTAACGCCTCAGGTTTGGCTTAACAAATTCTGAGACAATGTCAAACATGTTTAGAGTCTACTCATATCCATAAAAACCGCTGAGAGATTTAATCAAGCCACAGACTCTGCTCTCTGCTCCCCTTTCCATTTTATTGAGACTACCGTGAATTGACCGAGACAAATCAAAAAGCCGTGCATCCTTTAACATGTTTCTGATTGCACAAACATGCTACCCCATAAATCCACCACTGTGTGCATAAACACACACACACGCACGCACGCACTCACACCAATGGGAAAAAAAAATCATTCTGGACATCTATACTGGCATGGACTGGCTAATGTGGAACTGCCTGCATGTCAGGCATTGTCGTGCACCAGGAGGAACCCAGGATCCACCGCACCAGCGAAGGGTCTGACAATGGGTCCTAGAATTTCATCCTGATACCTAATGGCAGGCAGAGTGTCTAGTCTGTAGAGGTCTGTAGATGTGGTTGTATAATATGTCATGTCTCTGTGGAATGCATGCTATCCATAGTCACACACTGAGACATCATTTCGCTGGCTTTATTTGCTTTCTGGTAACCAAGCAAATGATCACCTTTCTTTAGTAGAGTATAATCTTATTTTCAAGTGAGAATTTAACCTGAAAAAAGCTTAGGCATGCTTTGGCATAAAACAGATTAAGATACATCAGTATTACCAGCGCTGATGAATAGTCAATAATTTTCGCATTTCAGTCAGCAGATTCAAAAAATTCAGAGCACAATAATTGATCTTGACAGACAGATAATCAAATCTGAGGGGATAAATGTTTTCTTTGAATGTGTGACAGTAGCATCAGTCTTGTGACAACCTCAAAGGGAATAATTGTTCTTTTCTATCAGTTTTTCATCAATATCACTTCTCCAAATTGCAGTGAAAGCTCTTGGTAACAGTAACACAGCTCAGGGATAATGAATCTCTTTGCCTGTTTGTTCCAGAAATTGTGGAAAAAACACAGTAAACTACAGTACAAGATAGTTTATTTAGTTTACTAAGACAACACCACACTTTTTTTCACACTAAGGTTTATTCACTTGTATTTTGAACACTTTGGATTTTGGCAGGCATCTCAAACAGCGCTGCATCATATCAACATAACATGCCTCACCCTCCTCATGTCATATACCAAACCTTCCAGTTTGGCGTTCTTTTTAAACTGCAAAGTTTCAGATCTCTCCCTCTGACAGTTCTGCTGCTGCCAAGTCTAAACATGTTTTAACTCTCTCCCTATATATAGTAGATATTTTCATGTAATACAACACACTACTGTACATAAACAATTGTCAAATAAGTTCAAGAAAGAAGCCAAACATTGTTTTTGTCTAATACGGATATTTGCGGTCAGTCTAATCGTTTTGCTCTGATGCAGTGCAGACTGGTCTGTAAGTTGCAGGACAGAAACGCTGACTGAATGAAAGGATTGTTCCTAATGAAATTATTCCTTAGAGACTGGACGAAACAGGTCGTGGCTTCAGTTAAAATGCATCCTGTCACAGCTTTGAACATACGCAAGACTTTAAATAAGTTTTCCCCAATTTTACTTTGAACAACTGGTCACTGTGATACTGACAATATCAGTAGAGATTTAGCTAAGGTTGACTGAGTCTGTTTCAGATACTGGGAGACTTTAGAAGTCCATTGGACTACCTTGTACACTGACAAATTACACAAAAGGGGTACCCAGTGCTTTAAAATGTGACGCCAAGGGGTCCTAAAACTGGAACAGTTGCTTATTTGTGTTCTGATCACCAGTGATTGAATTTTTGTGTTGTTTTCCATGTTTGTTTGTTTGGTGGTTTTTTTTACATCCTGTCCTACAGTGCCTCTAATTTGATTGTATTTACAGGACTAGTTTGATGCATGACTCATGAGGAATGATAATTGGTTGGTTTAGGCACCACGAGTAAATCAGAGAGTAGTGCCAGAGCCACTGAGTAGGTAACTTTTTTCCTTTTGCTAATTGAATTTCAAGTGAAGTAATGAATCTATATTTTATTTTGTTTTATTTCACGTCCATGTTTCTATGTAAACCAGGGGTGTCCAAACGTGCGGCCCGCAGGCCACAGGTTTGGACACCCCTGATGTAAACCGCTGCTTCTGCAAAAGAGGGAAACTCTACAAAATTCAGTCCTTTACATTTTTCTACATTTCTGGGTTTTATTATATTGCAACTCTATGACCTAGTTTGTTTACGTCACCATTCTGCCACCATCTGCCCAAGAAATAATCTGTCACTGTATCAGTCTAATAATCTCTTCTATCCCCTTTTACAATTACTTCAGCTCCTTTGGTCAGTTTCTTACAAGAATTGATTCAGTGTCAAGCTGTCTATCACCCTAATTCTCAGCCATAAATCCTATTTCCTTTGGCGCAGAACTCACAATTTTGAATGCAGCCTGGCTTGTAAATTAGAACTGAGTTTAGCAAGGTTTGAATTTAGGAGTAAAACATCTGTGAAATATTTTGTTAGGGATGTTTGTCCTTCATTCGAGGTAGGTGCAAATTAAATTTACAAGCGAGCTGTGGGAGGGAGCGAACACTGGCATCTTGCCAGCACTTCATGGAATCTCTCTTGAAACCTTATGGCATGCACATGTCCTGCAGCTTTCACTCCATCACTGTGGCTCATCCAACATAAAATGCAATTGAAGTGTAGCTTTTCTCCATTGTACCCATTTGATTAACCAAAATTAGATTCTTCAGTGTAAGCCTTCCCCTGGGCCACTGAATACCATAGTAAATCACTTCTTCACTCTGCAACATGAGAATGGTGTGGCTGTGGCATTTCAAAGGGAACAAAGCTCTGTTAAAATAGACACTCACCAAGCACACAATTATCTGTCTGTCCACTTTCTTCCACTTTCTTCCACTTATCCAATTCAGGGGCAATTGGTTGGGTGTGGCGGGGCGTCTGGAGTCTATCCCAGCTGCCATAGGGCAAGAGGCAGGTCAACCATTCACACTCACATTCACACCTATGGGCAATTACAATCACCAATTAAACGAATCCCACTGTCTTTGGACTGCGGGAGGAAGCTGGAATACCCAGTGAGAATCCACTCACATACAGGCAGAACATTCAGTTCAGTTCAGTTCAATTTTATTTTTATAGCGCAAAATCACAGCAATATCTCAAGGTGCTTTATTTTGTAAGGCAAAGATCTTACAACAATACAGAGAAAACCTTAACAATCAGACAACCCCCAATGAGTAAGCACTTGGTGAGAGTGGGAAGGAAAAACTGCAAATGCAGAGTGGTGTATAAACTCAGAGAGTAAAAAGAGGTGTGTGAAAAATAATCACTCAGTACATCATGGGAAGCCCCAAGAAGCCTAGGCCTATTGCAGCGTAACTAAGGGAGGGCTCCTCATCACATGATCCAGCCCTAAATATAAGATTTATCAAAAAGGAAAGTTAATCTTAATAGTAGAGAGGGTGTCCTGAATCCAAAATGGGAGCTGGTTCCACAGAAAGCTGAAGGTTCTGCCTCTCATTCTAGTTTAAATACCCAACAAACCACAAGTAAGCCAGTTGTGAAGCACTCAACTGGGTGATATGACGTCTTTAAGATAAGATGGGGCCTGATTATTCAAGGCCTTGTATGTAAGAAGAAGAGTTATTCAATTCTGTATTTACAGTAACAGTGAGCCAATGAAGAGAAGCTAATATGGGAGAAATATGCTCTCTCTTTCCAGTTCCTGCAGTACTCTCACTGCAGCATTTTGGATCAGCTGAAGGCTTTTCTGGGAGCTTTAGGACAGTCTGATAATAATGAATTACAATAGTCCAGCCTAGAAGTAATAAATGCATGAACTAGTTTTTCAGCATCATTCTGAGAAAGGATGTTTCTAATTTTAGAGATACTGTGCAAATGCAAATGCAAATGCAAAAAAAAAAGAGTCCTACATATTTGTTTAATATGTGCATTGAAGGAGATATCCAGAGTAAGTACAGTGAACTGCGATATAGTGAGGGACCACTGTATTTAGTTCCGGTCTGTTCCTTGTGCTGCAGTTTAAGTTCTCTGTTGGTGTAACTTCCTCTTGTATCTAGCTGGTAGTCTAGTGTTCTTGTTCCTCTAGTGTAGGTGTTGCAGTCCCTAAGTGTGCCTTCTTCCCTGTGTTGTGCCGAGTCGACGTCTCTGTTTCCATGTCTACTTCCTGCTTTACTTCGGCAGTCCTTTACATTGTGAGCTTTGTATTCTGTTTTGCTTTCCTTGTCTTGTTCAGTTATGCCTCCTGGGGTGTCCTATCTCCCCGATTACCTTGTGTGTGTATATTGTCTGTGCGCTCCTGTTCTTCACATCGTCACGTGTGTTTTCTGGTTCCGGCTATCCCTGTGTATTCCTAGTTGAATTATTAGCTCCATTTGAGCTTTCCTAGTTTCCTTATACCTGATGTACAACCAGCAATAAAGCTGTGTATTTCTGAGTTCACACTTTGCCTCCTGAGTCCTATGTTTGGGTCATTATCCTGCCTGCCACACTGCTGAATCATATTGCTTATATGTCAGGGCTATTGAATATTTACAACGTTCAGTGGACGGGACATGCTAGCTGGGCATATCTTGGTTTTATTCATGCATGTTCAGAGATAACTGCATTTGTGAGCTGTGGTGGTTTATTATGACTGGTTTACTCGCTTTTTCTGTGGTGACAGCATCTTGTTGTTTTCACCATGTAGTCAGGTTGCATGGATAAACTATTAGACCTTGCTTTTATGCCTCATTTATGGTCTCGTGGTGCCACCATGCCATTTTGTGGTATAGCAGCGTAATAACATATTTATGGCACTTCTTGTGCACTGGGCCCAATTGCTGAGCACTTGTATTAGATATTATTCCATTGATGCTCAGTAATTCTGTATGCTGCACGATTATTATTATTACAAATTGATTATTTACTAGTCTGTAGGTGCATTTGTATAGTTATGCAAAAATATACATCTTTTTGGATGAAAATAGCATGTCCAACATGTCCAAAAGCAGTGTGTGGCATATCAAATTTTGCTTAGGGCCCCTTCAAGACTTGGGTCGGCCCTGGGCAGCAGTGTCGAACACTGTACAGAGGTCAAGCAGGACAAGCGCAGAGATGAGTCCACTGTCAGAGGCTGTAGGAATATCATTTGTAACCTTCGCTAATGCTGTTTCTGTACTGTGATGAATTCTGAATCCTGACTGAAACTCTTCAAATAAACCGTTCCTCTGCAGATGATCAGTTAGCTGTTTTACATCTACTCCTTCAAGGGTTTTTTTTAGATTAAAAGAAGGTTGGAGATTGGCCTATAACTAGCTAAGACAGCTAGATCAAGGGATGGCTTTTCAAGTAACGGTTTAATTACTGCCACCTTATAGGCCTGAGCTACATAGCCCATTAATAGAGATAGATTGATCATCTTTAAGACTGAAGCAGTAATTAATGGTAGGACTTCTTTGAGCATTTTAGTAGGAATTGGGTCTAATAGACACATTGATTGTTTGGAGGAAGTATCTACTGAATGTACTTCAGAAAGATCAGTCCGAGAAAATAACTGCTTGAAGAGTCTTACCACGTTTCGACTGACGAGGTACCTGTGCTGGTGCCAGTGCTGGTGCTGGTTCCAATGAACCAGCAAACTGCTTAAGAACAGGCCTGCGTTTGAAATGCATTTTGCGAGCTGATAATTTACGTATGCAGCACTGCAGCCAGGCTGACTTTTTGTCAGAGCAACAAACTCGGTTTCCTGGCTAAATGAAGATCTTCTAAATTAGAAAGACACCATTTCCTCTCCAGCTTCCAGGTCATCTACTTAAGGCACAGAACCAGGCTCAGGGAGGGTGTCAAGCACTTCTGATTTGAGGCTTTTTTTTTTTTTTTTAGAGGAGCCACAGTACCCAGTCATGTAACACTAGAACACTAGAAAAACAGGTTCAACTCCAGCACCGCAAGCTAGCTGGTCTCGAACCAAGAAAGCATGACGCAAGCGGCAGAAGGGCGTGACTGCCAGCTTGATGTAAAGTTTTTTTACCGCTATTTTACTGCGTTGTGTGTATTACATGAGAAAAGTGATGCTTTTTTTACGGCTGTGAACTAGGTTGGGCCCTAAGGCTGAACTCGCTGCTTTGTATCAGTTCACAACAGATAAAAGGACGATAAGTGCGTACTTATTGTCTTGCTCTTAATCGCTGTCTGTGTATACCTTGTGCTGCACACGGATGCTGCAGTAGTTTTGTTTGGACAGTAAAATATGTTCGCAACACATGAAATAAAGGTTGCAAAAAGGGAGCGTGTTTTGCCACGTTTGTGCCCTTCGGCTTCTGTTTCCAGAAGTGGAACCGCCCACACTCATACGTAAATTATCAGCTCGCAAAGTGCATTGCAAACGCAGGCCTGTTCTTAAGCGGTTCGCTGGTTCATTGGAACCAGCACCAGCACTGGCACCTGCACTGGCACCAGCACTGGCACCAGCACCGGCACCTCGTCAGTCGAGACGTGGTAAGACTCTTCAAGCAAAACAGGGCCCAGACAAACACAGCACTGTGTGGGGACGACGTGACAAAGGACAAGGGGAAAACGCAGACAGTATATACAGACCAGGTAATGAGACAAATGGAAAGAGCTAGAAAGGGAACTCACAGGAAGCAAAACTGAACACAATGCACATGGAAAATAAAAAATAATGCCAACAGGGAAACAGAAATGGTATTCAGGGAATATCGTTAAATGTGCAGTTTCTGTACCATATATCAGAACAAGATCTAGAGTGTGATTGTGTGCATGGTGGTGCATGGGCTCATTTACATTTTGAGAGAAGCCAGCTGAATCTAGTAGATTAGATGCAGTATTGAGGCTGTCTTTTTCAGCATCTACATGGATGCTAAAATCACTCACTATAATTATTTTATCTGAACTGAGCACTAAATCAGATAAAAAGTCAGAAAAATCAGATAGAAACTCTGAGTAAGGACCGGGTGGAGGTTAGATAACGGCAAAACTGTTTTTTGAGGGTTAGAGTCAGGCTTTCAAATGAATTAAAACTCTGTGTCTTTGGTTGATTAATAAACTGGAGCGGAAGATTGCTGCTCCTCCTCCTTGACCTGTGCTTTGAGCATTCTGACAGTTAGTGTGGCTCTAGGGTGTTGATTCATTTAAACTAACATAATCATCCTGCTGTAACCAGGTTTCTGAAAGGCAGAATAAATCAATATGTTAATTAATTATTAAATCATTTACTAACAGGGACTTAGAAGAGAGAGACCTAATGTTTAATAATCCACACTAGGGCTGCAATGATTCCTCGAGTAGCTCAAATAATTTGATTATGAAAAATCCTTGATACAAAATTGTTGCTTCGATGCTTTGTTTTTTTTTTTTTTTTTTTAACCTGTCATGTCCGGCAGCTCTCTGCAATCGGAATGGTGATCTGAATGCACTTGCTTTTACAAGAACAGCTCTATTAGGTTCTATAGGCTATTCTTGTTTATTTATTTATTTTTATTTATTTCAAATTATTATTATTTTTTTTTTTTATATATAGTTATTCATGCCAGGCATGACAGACAATAGGGAAGAGGAGGAGGGGAGAGAAGAAAAAAGAAAAAAAAGATAAAGAAAAAGGGAAAAAATGAGAAACAAAGGGAAGAAAGGAGATAAGATATAAGATTGTGAGACTTAGTTTTTGCAGTGCAGCAGTTGCTTTACACGCAGTCTGTCTGCACACACGCGGCGAGATACAAAGAGGCAGAGCTGTTATCGAGATGGTGCGCTCAGGTGGAGCAAAAGGAAACGTTTTTCTAGCGTTCAAAACAGCAGCGCTTGTTCCTGTAACCACCATTAAACCTTTACTGGGAAACAGCTGGAGGTCCTTCAGACACCTGTAGCTTCTCCATCCACCGCAGCAAAAATAATAAATAAATTTGGCGAGATTTCTAGAAATGAGAGCCACTCTGTCCAAAGTGGGATGGATGCCATCTCTCCTAACAAGACCAGGTTTTCCCCAGAAAGTTTCCCAATTATCTAAGCCCACTTAATTTTTTTGGAGACGACTCAGACAGCCAGCAATTTAAGGAGAACACGCGGCTATACATGTCTGGCACTGGCACTACCAGCAAAAGAAAGCTGAAGTAACGTTATACCTGTTTCCGAGTCCTGCATCTTGGGTCCTTCACCTTCTTGCTACACAGCGTTCCTTGACAGTGGAAGGTGAAGGTAACAGTGGTCCCTGTGGTAATTAAATCACTTGGCGCAGTGAACCGCAAACAGGGAGAATGTCTCCAGCAGATTCCAGGAACGACATCTCTGTCCAGAAGAGCGCAGTCCTGGGAACAGCTAAGACACTGCACAGGAGCAGTAAGCTCTGGTAGAGGATACGAGCTTAAAGGACAAATGGCTGCTTGCAGGGCAAGCTGGGATTTTTTTAAAAATATATGTGTGTATATATATAAACTTATAACATGTTCAGCACCAAGTTTATAGAAAAAGGGAAGGAAATTAATATACCAAACTGGGATTTTTGGGTCACTTTTGTTTGTACAGCCTGCAAAGAACCCCTTCATTGAATACAGACATTTTGATTTTGTCCTACTAAAAAAAGATCCCATTAATGTTCCCATTCTGTCATCAGCTGACTGACTTAACCATTATGGTTCAAGAAGGCTCCTTTGGCTGAACTCTTGTGGCACAGTGTAGCTTATTGTTCAGCTCCCATGGGAAGTTAAACATTTGGCTTGAGTTTCAATTCTGGAAAGTTTCATTTGTTGAGCAGGAGACAGTACCAGACCCTGTAATTCAAAAGAATGGGGAATCGGCTGTTTCTTGAAGTTACCTGATTTCCTGTGTAATATGTATGTTGTTTTTTTTGGGAATCATGTCTGTTCTTTTAACCTGTGAAATATGGAGATACTTGTAACATCTAACTGTCATATAAACTTATGTGACATGTGTATAAGTATGTGATTACCTTTAAAATTAAGGAGCTGTGTCTTATGAAATTTGCAAGCTTTTTGAAACAGTTTGTTCATTATCGTCTCATACAAGGCTCTTTGTATTTTATAGAAGCATTTTTTTCTCTGTATAACTGATCAGTTCAGCAGTTCATAGACTACAAACAAAAATGCTATTGTATGTATTGGTTTCATTTTCTCTCAGTGATATCCTCGTGGAGAGCAGCAGGCCACACACTTAATCTGTTGTTCATTCTGAGTTTACAATAAAGCACAGATCTGAAGCAGTCAGCCTTATTCATCTAACCAGATCCGTAGAACACTGACTCTGCCTGAAGTAACACTGATAATATCTTCCATGATTCATTTAGTAAACTGGCTTTTTCATTTAGTTTTTTATTCATTCCATCGTAGTCAGAATGTTAAAACCTGAAATGCTGTTATATTCAAGTTCATGACTGGCTTAAATATGAGTGTCATATGAGAAAACATTTTGTAATATTTTTAAGAACAAGAGAGGCTTGTGTAGAGAATGAGGACGATGACTAAAAGTTGTGGTAGATTGCAGAGACATGGATTATATGGTCATTTGAATGACATGCTCAAAAGTGCAAAAGTGCACAGCTTTCATTTTGCATTCAACTCTTTGCAAATTGTTTTCTTGGTAACTATGATGCTGTTTATTTGTTTAGTTTTGCAAACGCAAAACATTAAATGCTTTTATTTTATACAAGAACACTGTTGTTGTGATGATGTGAAATGCTACAGTTATTGTCCTCATTGATCACGTTACATCGGACTCCTTCATGTTGCTTAAACAGCTGTGACACATTGGTGCATGGAAACAGGATCTGGATACAGGTCACACGTTGGCAGTAAATCCTTGGGTTTGTGTTCGGTCTTCTAAAATCAGGCTTGTTCTGGTGCATCACTTGTATGCTCAGTTAAATGGGGATTAGGGCACTTTAGCAGTTGGGTCAATACTTTTTCAGCACTACGTTTTTCAAACTGTTCCTGAGCAGTGTGGCGTGGTGTCTTATCCTGCTAGAGGAAGGTCACTGCTGTCAGGGAATGCCATTGCCATGAGTGGGTCTGCTTGGTCGCAAATAGTGTTTACATGCCAAAAAAACAGCGACGTGAATGCCAGGACCCAAGAGTGCCCAGCAGAAAACTGCTTTAGAATGAAATGATCAATGTTATTCACTTGTCAGGGGTTTTGATATTGTGGCTAGTCTGCATACAATCAGTTTTAATGCCCAAACAGAATAAAGATTTCCCATATAAACCTTATGCTTTGCATTTGTTATGCACATGCCTTAGTCTTGACAGAAATGTGTGAAGTTCAGAAATGTTTATTGCCAAGCTGTACAGAAAGCTTCCAGCATGGTTCCTATTTTTATAATGTTCCCTGGAAGATCTGACCACCTGAATTTAATGTGAAGGATGACCACAGGTGGTGAGAGTAGTTTTCAGGTAAAGAGTTTTTGGTTAAAGAGTCAACAATTTTCAAGCCTGAAGGTGGTGTGTTAGGTGAAGGGTGAGAACAGGAGCAGCCTTGTCAGTCTTCCCGTTCCCCCTAGACCATTCACTACCTACCTGCAACTTTGTCCACTTCCTGAAAAACTGATATCAAATTGAACGACCGTCATTTTGACAGACTGGAGACGATACAGAACTCATTGCAGAGGCACATGTGCAATTGGGCATAATAAGATTTACAGAAAATGATCTTGAATAAAACTGCCCAGATTATAAACAGGAAAGGCCTTCACTCTGTATATCCATCTTCAGGTAGCTAGTTAAACCTGTGTCAGTGAGATAAGATATTCATCACTTTTATGCATCGGATCTGATTTTTATTTGACTCTTTTGTTTAATCATCGTTTAGTCCCATCTTTACATACAATCAGAGCGAAGAAACGTGCATGTAACCACAATGATAGGATTCATAAGCATTTTAGCATACAGATGTGCAGCTGTCCGTCAGCTATTTCTCTGGAGTTCAGTGGTGCAGTAGAATCACGTGTTTTAATAACCTTTTTTTTGCCATCATAATTGAATCGTTCCTGGTATTTTGTTATATTTGTGGTATATTATCCACCTCCAGTTTAAGTACCAAGTGGGAGTTGGGTTGGGGTTGGGGTTGGGGGGGGTCGGACTTAAATAGTTCAGCATGCCGGGGAGCAGGTGATAGATATAAACACCTGTCCATCACTCATGGTTAGAATCACATCCTCACACACCTCATTCTACCACTCTGAATAAAATAACACCTGAGACTTGTGCTTCTCCTGGCTCCAAATGCCACTGCTTGTTTTCTTTTCATGCAGAAGTATAATGGCATGAAGGGCTAAAATCCTAAAGCACCAAAACACTTGGAGCAATGCAAAGCACCAAAACAATGAGCAATGCACACACACACACAAACACACACACACACGACCACAATTACAATACTTGAACCGTTCAGCGGTTTTTCCCCCCCGAATGCACTCAGTGCTCGGCTGAAAAACGGGTTCAACTCAGGCCCCGCAAGCTAGCTGGTCCCAAACCAAAAACACGTGACAAAAGTGGCAGAAGGGCGTGACTCTGCCATCTCAACGTAAAGTTTTCTACCGCTATTTCACTGCATGGTGTGTATTACACAAGAAAAGCGATGCGATTTTCACAGCTGTGAATTAGGTTGGGCCCTAAGGCTGAACTTGCTGCTTTGTATCAGTTCATATCACAGATTAAAGGACACAAGTGCGTACTTGTCATCTTGCTCGTAATCGCTGTCTGTGTTTACCTTGTGCTGCACACAGATGCTGCAGTAGTTTTGTTGGGACTGTAAAATATGTTCGCAACAACACAAGTAAGGAGAGCATATTCCCCCACGTTTGTGCCCTTCGGCTTCCGTGTCCAGACGAGGGCCCGCCCACACTCATACGTAAAGGATCAGTTCACAAAGTGCGGTGGAAACACAGGCCCGTTCTTAAGCGTTTCGCCGGTTCATTGAAACCGACACAGCACTGGCACAAGCACCAGCACCTCGGTGGTAGAAACGTGGTATTAGTGCATCATAGGAAAGGTCTTTAATGAAGTCTTTAAGATAAGATGGGGCCTGATTATTCAAGAACTTGTAGGTGAGGAGAAGGATTTTAAATTCTATTCTGGATTTAACAGGTGAAGTGAAGCCAAAATGGGAGAAATATGCTCTCTCTTTCTTGTCCCTGTATATGAATCCTGAACTTACCATGACAGAACAACCATGCACCACAGCTGACAATGACAGCTTTTTAATTTAGCTAATCACACATCAATTTTCTGCAGCTGTCTGGCACATCCACTGGCTTCTGGAAAGTATTCCCAGCACTCATTCAAATACCAAAATGTCAAAGAGGGGTTGGATATTGATGTTACATTTGATCCTGGGCTGTTGGATTCAGTAGAGTCATGATCTAAATTTACATGTCTAACAGATGACCTGTGCTATGTTAAGTGCTTGTGTTCTAAATAGTAAATGGGCTAGTACTTATACAGTACAGCACTTTTCTACTCTATTTGAGCATTTTCCAACTACAAGCCTCATTCAGACAAATATATATTTTTCCCCCTTTCCCTAAACACCTTTAACCTAATATTCACACATCAGTTGCATCAGGGGCAACTCACAGTTCAGTATCCTGCCCAGACTAGAGGAGCTGGGGATCAAACCACCAACCTTCCGATTAGATGACCCACTCTGAGCCACTGTGGCTTCCCAATTATATTCTCAAGGGCTGACATTATCACTCAAAAGGTTACCTTAAAATTTGCAGCAAAAGAATACGTTTTCTTTATGCTGCTTTCATGTCTACCTTGTGGGCTTTTTTGTTTATTTTGTAAACACAAGTAAGACGTTTAAAGTAGAGAAAATGAACTAAGCTGCTTTGATTTGTTCATCAGGATAAACACAAAAATATACTTAGAGCGGTGCCACCATTTTGTGTCCTTACTGAAATGATACAATTCCAGTGACACAGACTGAAATGAGATGTCTACGACTGAAGGACAGATTTTTAAAGGCTTTTGAAAGCAAAACTTTTAAAAGCAAGCAAGGGCAGAAGATTGAGTGGGTAAGGATCGTGTCATTAGATTTGAGCTTTTCATTAATGCATTTTCTTTTGTTTTATGTACATTTAAATAAATATTGTGCAAACATATAATACGACTTTAAGAGCCAGACACAGACTCTGTCTAATATGCTTCTGTTAAAGCATATTAGAAGGAGAAAGTAACCTGTAACATTGTCTCCAGCAGGGTGAAAAAGTTCAAACACTTTTTAATTAAATGACAATCTGCATTAGATTATATGATCCAGCTCTTCAGGTTATAGGTTTTAGTGCATTAAGGACGGAGTCAAATGTCCCCCTTTTTCTGTGCGTTAGCAATGTGAAATAACACTTCATGAAAGACCAATTAGCAGAGTCTAACAGTTGATGACTTATTTGCGATGCTCTTTTTTTACCAATCAAGATAATTGGCCAGTTAGTAAAACAGCTTTATACAAGCCATCTTCTACTCAAAACTACATTCATTTTAAAGACAGCTGATGTGCAAAACAAACCCAGAAGCTAGAAATTGATTTTGGCACTTAATCTTCCCACATCAATATCCTTCAAGTCAAAGAAAGTGGAAAACACTGTGATGATAAGGTTTCGATATGCATCTAAAATATGCATTTATTTATTTAAAGGGGACACACTATGCAAATTCCACTTTTCTATTCTTTTTTACAATTATTAGTTGTGTATCTAGAAACCTAGAAAGCTGTCCCTGTTTGTTTCCTTTCTCCATAAGTCTTCCCTATGTGAGCATATCCATGTAGCACAGATCTGCCTTAAAATCCATATGACCAGTCAGTTTGTTGCAGTTATTTGCTCACTTTTACTAACTGTAAATTTAAAAGGTCTCGACCACAAGCAAGGAAAGCCAAATGACCTGTTGATTGTCTTCATAAACTCAGCGCTGATAATCCAGTGAATTACTCTGCAACTTATCAGAAAACCCTCACAGTGTGCCCACCGACCAACACAATGTCCAAATTGTAATACCGAGGTCAATCAGAGATTATAAAAACTTTAAGATGTTAAATAATGAAGTTCCCATTGACTGCTCATCTCTCTCTTTCACAGACTTCTTACCAATAGCGGATTGGCTTTAAAGCTGCTGAAATTGCCTGGTTAAGAACAGATGTAAAAATGTGGTCACAGGATGGATGTAGAATAAATCATCTGCGAGCTTTAACTTAAAATATCCACTCATTTCTTACAAAGCAGTATAATATGTCCAATTGAGCAATCTGTGAGGTTGTAAGTGGAAAAAAATAAGCATGCAAACAAGATCCATGCTGTGTTTTACTCTGAAGCATAATTACTGGATTAGGGAAAAGTGATAAATGAAAACATTAAACAATTTCCTAAACTGATAGTTGTTAAGTCAAAAATCTATACATTTCTTTTTAAATAAATGAAATGCAGTGGAGATTTTTCCATATGCTGATAAACCCACTGACAATATTTGGAAAAACTGACTTGGTTACATTAGTAAATATATTTTCCAGTTATGAAACTACTGATGAAGGATAAAAAGTACTGGAAAAAAGCCTATTAGTGTAAAACAAGGTGTGATCATATAAATGATTAAAAAAATGCTATCTCATACAGAGTTTCTGGTGCAAGTGTTTTGACTGCTGTAAATGGAGTAAATACACTAACTTTGAATTTAAGCACAAACAGGTCATAGACTGAAAGGCGACTGATAAATAACATTTCTTCAATTATAACCTGCTGAAGCTCAGCTGATTCAGGTTTTGAATGAAAATGTACTAAAACACCTGATGAATTCATGAATTAGTATGACAAAAATAAGTTTAGAGCTCACCTGATGCTTTCATGTGCAGCACCAGAGTCACCCAAGTCCCCTCAAACAGTGCTGGGCTCTGCCATAAAGTAGTAGATTGTCCTATAGAATGACAGTCATGGACACAGCTCAGTGGTCACATGACAAAAATTGGCCATCATAACTTAATTATTTTGATGTGTTTCTCATTTGCATCCATGAAAACTTTGAACTATACAAAATAAGTTTTCTGGGATGTGCTGTTTCAAATTGTGAATTTATTACAACATGTAATTAATTCATTATTTCACTTAAACAAAACACTTCATAAGGCAGCATTAAAGATGATGGGAAAAATGTATATAAGAAGTGAGGAAGATAAAGTTGGAATTAATGCAAATGCAGTGATTACAGTGCTTACAATTACAAATTGGGCTGCTGCAGGCAATAGAAAATGAAATTAATACTGTAAAGTTGTACGCTGTGGGTTACACAGTTAAATTAAAATTAATTTAAGTGTAATTTACTCTCTGTTCTGCTTTACCTTTGGTTACTGCATTCCTAGTTTCACAAGTATTTGTGTCTCAAATCTTTATGGACATTATAAGTTAATTGTCTCCCCATTAATTCTCTTGTATATACTTTTTATTGGCATTATCTAAATTCTGGAACCACAGTTAGTAGAGTAGTACTGATGAAGAACTCATTAATTATCAAGTCATTCCTGATTCATTCTTGACTTCCTCTTTAGTAAGGAAGCAAGCTTTTCTGTCCTTACAGCTATTCAAAGAAAACTGTCATGATGGAGTGTATATTTGTGTGTAATGCATGGTGCACCTCCACTTCCTGGAGTTTATAACACTGAAATGCAAACCGTTCTAACCGCCTCGGGATTTTACAGTGGTGTTCCTCAGTGCTATTTACATACCGCCACAAGCTAACATGAAGTTAGCGCTTGTGAGTCTGCATGATGCTGTTCATGGGCTGCAGAATGACCACCCAGATGCAGTGTTTAAAATAGCAGGGGACTTTAATCATGCCAATTTAAAGACTGTGATGCCTAGACTCTACCAGTTTATTGATATCCTGCCCAGAGGAAACAATACCTTGCACCAAGTCTATTGTAACATACCAATATGTTACAAAGGGACCCCCTTACCCTGCCTTGGCCGGTCTGACCACATCAGCCTGACTTTAACTCCTGCATACACACCACTCATTGAAAGAGTGAAGCCCACAGTGCATACCATCAGGGTCTGGCCATAATGAGCTATTGACAGACTACAGGACTGCTTTGAGGACACTGATTGGGAGCTTTTTAAATGGACTGCCTCTCACAACAACCACACAGATCTTAATACCTACACCTCATCCATACTGGATTCCATTCCCTTCTGCATGGACCGTGTGACCACACAGAGGACAGTATGGACACTCCCCAACCATAGGCCATGGAGGAATGGTGCTGTTATCAGTCTGCTGAGGGCCCGAGATGCTGCTTTCCACTCAGGTGAAGGAGAGGCCTACAGAACAGCTAGGTCCGAACTGAGGAAAGGAATCAGGGAAGCGAAGCACTGCTATAAGAAGCACATTGAGGAGCTCTTCAATGGTGCTGACTCCCAACGCATGTGGCAGGGCATCAAAGCCATCGCCAACTACAACAGCACCCACACCAGCTCCACTTACTCCATCATCCCAGATAACCTGAAGAACTGCGCATTGGAGCTAACAGCAGTGCTCACAGACCTGTTTAACATCTCCCTGGAAGGCCTCCATCTCCACATGCCTCAAGTAAGCAACAATTATCCCTGTGCCAAAGCAATCAGCCATCGAGTCCCTCAGTGACTTTGGCCAGAGGCCCTGACACCAGTGGTGATGAAGTGCTTTGATTGACTCTTCCCGGGCCACTTGAACTGCACCCCCCACCAATCCTTGGACCAGCACCAGTTTGCCTACAGGTCAAACAGGTCAACCAAGGATGCTGCGTCACTGGCCCTCCACTCTGCCCTGACCCACCTAGACCAGTGAAATAGCTATGTGTGGATGCTAACTTACCACCAAGCTGGTTTTCCTGGACTTTCTAACCAGCAGACCACAGACTGTGCACATGGGGGAGCGGGTCTCCTCCAGCATCATCCTGAACACTGGTGCACCAAAGGGCTGTGTGTTCAGCCCCTTCCTCTTCTCCCTGTACACACAAGACTGCAAACCCTCCCACGAGACCAAAACAATCATAAAGTTTGCAGACGACACCATCGTGGTAGGCAGGATTACATCCAGTGATGAGGCTGCTTACAGAACAGAGGTTGAGAACCTGGAGAACTGGAGCTGAGAGAACAACCTGATCCTCAGCGCAGCAAAGATGACGGCGCTGATCCTGAACTTCAGGAGACTGAGGCCCCAACCCATCACCATCAGCAGCGAGAGAGTGGAGGTCGTGCAGAGCATCAAGTACTTCGGGGTCGACATCAGCCACGACATGACCTGGACCATCAACACCACAGCAGCGGTCAAGAAAGGTCTCCACTTCACTTCCTGAGGTGCTTGAAGAGAGCGCAACTCCCACAACAGCTGCTGGTGAGCTTCTACAGGTTAGCCATTGAGTCAGTCCTCACGTACTGTATCTTAGTATGGTACTCTGGCTGCACTGCAGACAACAGGAAAGCTCGCCAGTGTATCATCAAGTCTGCTGAGAGGATTATTTATTTTATTTATATTTCAAGCGGAGGAAAATGGATGGATGGATTTCTATCTTGTATTATTTATTATTTCAGCACCTGGAGGATGTCTCCAACAAAATTTTATTGTATGGTGCAATGACAATAAAGATATCTTATCTTAACACAAAAACCGAAAATGCAGAAGAAATCTGACATGTTAGTAAGAACTCCTAAAGTCAGTGAGATCTCCTAAATAACTGTGTAGTGGTTTATTTGTGTATTAAATTGATAAATATGCTGCTCTGCTCTGTTTTGGTTTTTTTTTTAAATATGACACAAAATACGCAAAGTCCTATGACTCGATGTTGCACACATGGATCCTGGAATGCCTAGAACAATCAACAGGACCCTGAGAGCCTTCATTAGGAACTCAATGAGCATGTATGCCAGGAGTAAATGAGACACCGATTCACTGATCCACACCACTGGGATATACAGCAACGACACTGGAATGTCATTTGGACTGGAGAAGTGTAGTGGGATGTAACAAAGAGAGGGAATGTAGTCAGGACTGAGGGGATTGCACCACCAGAAGGCAACATTGCAGACACTAAGGACACCTACTGTACAAGTACGTTGGAATCCTACAGGCAAATGGGAACCATGAAGAGGCCACTAGGAAAGCGGCAACTGCCAAATACCTCCAGAGAGCAAGGCAGGTCCTGAGGAGTCGGCTGAATGAGACGACCAAAATCTGGACAATCTACACTCTGTTGGTAGTCTGATACCGTGCTGGGATAATAACTGGCCAATGGAGGAGACAGAAGCCACTGACATCTAGACAAGAAAGCTCCTTACCATATATGGTATGCATGACGTGACTTACGTGCGCTGCGTTCGAGTACCTGTGCGTGCGTCCGTATGTTTACATTTATGTGAATGTATCTGCAGCTGTTGTTGTGTGTGTGGGGGATGTTTTAACATATGTATGTTATGGAGGTAGGGACGGCATGTGAACAGGATTGTAGCTCCCCAAACTGCAATCCTCTCTTTTTATATATATATATATAAAAACAACTTACCAACCTGTGAAAGGCAGAAGATATGATAACTTATATAAACCAAAATAAAAGTTTACACAATGATTCCAACAAATACCTCAGGCAGCAGAAACCTAAGAAAGAAGAGGAGCAAGAACAGGAACCATCTTGGAAGGATTGGCCCCTGCATGGCATTTACCATCGGTGATACAAGAAGTACCTGATATCAAGAAATCCTACCAATGGCTGGACAAAGCTGAGCTGGAAAATAACACAGGCACTAATCATGGCAGCATAGAAATAAGCTCTAAGCACAAGGTCAATAGAGGCCAACCGAACACAGTAGTGGTGGACAAGCAGAGGAAGAAGGCTGTAGCGATAGACTTTGTGATACCAAGTGATGGCAGCATCAAGAAGAAAGAATGCAAGAATATACCAAGGGCTGAGAGAAGAGCTCAAGAGAATGTGGACAGTGGAGGTAACAGTGGTCCCCGTGGTAATCAGAACACTCAGGGCAGTGACCCCCAAACTGGGAGAATGGCTCCAGTAGATTCCAGGAACGACATCCAAGATCTCTGTCCAGAAGAGTGTAGATGGATAGATATTGAGCGAGAGAGAGATAGAAAGAGACACATAGATTGATATATGTATATAAAATGAGGCGGTTTCTCATTGGCCCACAGTCACAGTGAAGGCTTGTGACATATCACGCAGCATGCAGATGTGAAAAGAGAGAAACAGGCAAAATTCAAGCACTCCAAGTGTTAAACAGGTCCACATTCACCATATCTAGAACTAAAAATCCCCTAATACCATGGCAAACAAGCATGGCTTGTGGTGACAAGTCATGTTCACATATCTGATTAGTAATGAGTCATGCGTCTGATTACTAACAAACCATTCTTTTATGGAATACGGGTACACTGTTTAGGAGAGGCATGTGGGTAAATACACCCATCCTGTCTAGCAGTGTGGAGGAGTGTTTGTCCCTTTGCCTGGTTGCTGTATCTGTCTCTCAGCTTGGTTCACGCTCATCTATCTGTTTTCTAAGCTAATCTTGCAGGCTGTCTTACATCTGTGTTGTTTGTATACTCAGGAGTGGGTCAGTGTTTCTAAAAGCTTTTTTATTTGCACTAAGATTTCAGGATATCAACCAAGAGACTAAATGCAGGCTGGACTACCATGGGCCACATGCCAGAAACAGAAGCATAGGGATGCTGCCTTTACTGTCTTATCATTTTTTTCATTATTTTAAAGACGTCTAAGAAAATTACCAGTTTTAGAATAGAATAGAAATAGAAAATCCCTGTATTTGTCCCACAATGGGGAAATTTCAATGTAGTGGCGGTTGCAGTTGTAGATACAATAAATACAATGAGCAGACACAATAAGAAAATATCAAAAAGATAAAAATAAATAAGAAAATACAACTGCATCATATATTTACTTGAACTCCAAACATGGCTTCTTTTATTCTCTAGTCTGCCTTGTGTTGTATGTAATATATCATCATAGAACACAGGTATCTGACATGCTTGCCCAAAATATAACTGCAAAACTTTTTTTTTTTAAATTTGTGTCACTTACAAAATTAGCTCTTGAAAAATGCACACTCATCCAACCAAAGTAAGATATTGATACCTATGTGGGAAAATGGCTAGCATGCAAATTAATAGCTGAAATTGCACAAAAGCACAACATTTAGTCATAAGAAAAGACTACAGACAAATGCTGTATTAATTATATTATGCATTAATCAGTATTTTCTTAAATAAATGTTTTAAATAAATATTTTACATTTTTAATTTGGTATGGAGTTGGAAAGAAGGAAGCGTATCACTCCTCAGTGCATTTTGAGACATAAATGGTTTTCTCTGGTTGGCAGTCTCCTTTTCACCTGTGACAGATTTGTTTTAGCATGTAATGAAATTCAGGTTTGACGGTCTCAATTTACCAAACACCCGCATGTTGTTTGGGACACATTCTGCAGTGGTGGTTTGTTGGAAAACTGCCCATTAAACTAAAATGTTTTCCTTTCACCGTGCAATGCAATTATCATATTTAGATTAACCTACTGAAATTTAAGCAGCAGATTATTCATAAATGTATAGCTTTGTTGCCTTTCAAATCAACAGAGGCTGTTGTAAGGAAAAGCCAGCAACATGAAGATGGTGTATGAAGGAGGAAGAATGTTTGATCTCCTTCAGTCTGAAACTCCTTCATACACATGACAGAACTTGGTATTTCTGAATGATGTTGCTTGAACCCTGGTTTCCTGAGAGCGTTTGAAAGTAAATAATAAAAAAAACCTCTTTTCTCATTCCTATGAGAAATGAAGCCAATCTGTTTCTTTTCACACATACACATACACAAAACACACACATCTATATCCATGTGTTTGCCACAAAGAAAAATCCTCATGTAAATACTCGAGCCTTGTGTTTGCAGCAGCCAGAAGCTTGACTTGAGGTGAGCAGATGGGAGAGTAATGGATGAGTTAGTGGAGTCACTGATATCAAAGACAGAGTAAGAACACCAAGAGAGAATGCTAATGATGAGTGTTGTGCCATTTGAGAGGCATTTGTCAGAGGCAAAGTGGTGAACAGATGGACATATAATAGATGGGTTATTTTGGGGAGAACAAGCAATGTCTACAAATGATGTAATTTATATGAGTTTGGGTGTTTGGAGTAACACACAGTTTGTATGGTGTCATGCACAATGGAGGGTTGTGCAGTAAAACACACCTTTTGACAATGAACATCACTACATACTGTAACTTTTTTTTTTTAAAAAAAAGTGAAAAAAACAGTTTTTGTTTTTAGTAATATGATACCTGTGTTTCAGTGTATTAGTTAAGGACTTCAAATGAAATGTTCTTGATGGGATTTGACAGCAATGACCTCGGAGTCACTTGAACAGCTTATAGTACATTATATGAGCACTATCATCTCATTTTCTTTTATGTCGAGTGAGGATGACTCTCTGTAACACCCTGCTTATTCCTTCAATAATAAGACCCTTTTTTAGGTTTTTATCTGTCCAGCCTCAAAGGCAGGGTTTGGTTTCTTTACACTGGTAGTTATGAGATTGACAGGCAGGCTATCATCCCCTCTCCTTGAGGTGAAATACAAAAGGAGACAATCCTAGCAGCTGCACTACCAGAGGCAACCAGTGATTGAGTCAGGTCATCAGAGTCATCAGATGATCTCACTTAAGCTGGAATCACTTGAACTTTCAAGTGATTTCAGAAAAATGTGGGTCCCTTTGAGGATGTAGCTCAAAGGGAAACAGGCACAATAAATGGGAAGGCGGAACGTGTAAAGAACGGGAACAGGTACACTGTAAAACATCATGCAGGAAGTATCTGCTAATCTTTTATAACTTAAGTTTTGTTACTTTAAAAGTTTGTTAATTTTAAGGTCATTCAAGTTAAAATGTAGCCCACTGCATTGGGTTTGCTGTAGTGATCCCAACCTTGTACACAAATGTCCCGGTTAAGCTCAAATTAACTGACTAGTCAACTTTTGATGATTAAAATAATGTACCCTACAGTGATGCAAAGGTCTGAAATTACTGCATCTTCCGGATGGCAATGATTTAAATGATACTATATACTAATTATACATATTTGCATATACTAATTCATTTTGTGAAATTAAGCTGTTTATAAAGCATACTGGCTGCATCCCAACCCGGTTCTCAGTCTTCAAGGCTTGCCAGCAGCTTTCTGGTAAGATCAGAGCATTGGATTCTGTCAATTACCGGACCCCACACATACACACACACACACACACACACACACACACACACACACACACATGCAAACCTACATTTTCATGTGGGAATGTCTCATACCCTAAGATTAAGTCTGTGCCTGAGTTGTTCATTATAAAAATGTGCTAGTGAATGGTAACAGCAGAGAATTGTTAGTTAATTAATTTTTTACTTGAATTATAATATCTGATATATACTGGTAACTGAATTAATTGAAGCACAGTGGGTTATTCCCGTTGTTCAGTTTTCTTTGTCACCCCAGGAATGCATTCAGACACGAGAACACGGATCACCTTCGGTAAATTTGTACTTACTGTCAGTGAAATAGCTTGCTCTAAGCTAACCTCAGTTAATCTAAACTTGGCAATAAATACACTCACCAGTCACTTTAAGTGTACCTGTTCATTTGCTCCTTAAGGCAATATCTAATCAGCCAATCACATGGCAGTAATGCATTTAGACCTGTAGACATGGTCTCCCTGCCAGTCCAGGTCTAACCACTTGTATATCTTATTTTTCACCGTGGAGCACAGACTCAGGCAGAAAGCAAACATAAACTTATTTGTCAAAGTGACTTGAATTTCATTTTAAGGATCATCACTGGTGATATTCCCAATGTTAGGGTCTGCAGTGCCTATGCCTGCAGGATATTGGTGTAGGAGTGGGACCTGAAGCACTCTCACTGTTACAAATTCACAGTCCTCGTGATACTTACTCACACAGACATTGTGCCCAGAAGCGTTTTCAGTGTGAGAATATTAACACATTAACAGCAGATGTAAATGTAGAAATTTTGCAACAGGAAAATCTGTTTTCTCTGCCTTCCCAGCAACAGAAGTGATATCAGGCTGATGAAAAAAGGAAAAATATATCTATGTAGGGGAAACCAGACTAAAATGGGCTGCTTGAAGAATGAATAGCCGGAGAAGGGGATATTAGGTTAACTGCTGAAGACCAAAGACTGTGTTAGGGAAGAGGAGCGATAGGATGCATCTTAAAGCATTTTAGGTTTTTCTCCTTTTGTTCCCTCACTCACCAAGAACCATAATGCATGACGTGACAACAGAAACAGAGTTGAAGAATGAAGGAAACAAATCAAAATGAAACTTGTCTGGGTTAGTTTATACTCTGCCTTCAATAACTGATATACAGTACTGTGCAAAACTCATGAGTCACCCTTCATTTCTTCATATTTTTCTAGGGAAATTGGAGCAATGATTTACTGAAACATCTGCAAATATGCAAGGAAATAAAATATATAAGGCAAAACAGAGTTTGTACAATTCTAATGAGCCTGAAAGTCAATTTTTTGTATGATCACTCTTATTCTTCAACACAACCAGAATTCTTTTAGGCAAGCTTTCTAATAATCTCTGTAGATCTCCAGGCTTCTTGAAGGACAAACCTCTTCTTTTGATGTTGTGTTGAATTATTCATAGGTCAGTGTTAAGTAGTTAAACAAACAAAAAACATTCCAATGAAAATGGTCACGTATGAGGGCAGAACTAAGAATGAGAAGTAAAAGCAGAAAATGCCCAAAGAGAAACTTTAAAAAAAAAAACCTTCTGAAAACCTGGAGAACTGTTGCACAAAACCACTTTAAAATATTGCAAGAAGGTCTGGAGGTTGTGTCGTGACTTCTGCACAGTATTATATGTTATTGATAAAGTGACGCTGTCAGAGGTGATGTAGAGCGAGCCTGGAATTTTGGACCGCAGCCAACACTGAAAATACACTGCTGGCACTAACTGGCAATGTTGCAAGTATGAAACTCGCTCTGACAGTGATACTTGCTGTGACTTATGATGCGTTATATCCACATTTTTGACTCTCTGACAACAGTGCTTTTTCAAAATCTACCAGTGACGTGTCCAGTCAGAGCTTGGGTCACCTTTCATACCTTAAACCACTTACTGTGAAGTTGCAACGGAAGTCAACAAAGCATGCATCGGCATTTTGTTGCTGGGTTATCGGGTAAAGAATGACTGATGAGTTTTTATCATAGAAGGGTAAGATACAAATGCTGAGAAAGTAAAAAAAAAAGGGGGGGGGGGCAGTAGTATGACTAGGGAAAAGGATTCTTCATATTCCATGCCTTTTTTTCATGGTGGTTGGGGAGGGGGGTTCTGGGAGATAATCACTCATGTCCTGTTTACATAACCATTCTTATTTGTTGGCTCCCACTGTATCATTTCCTTCGAATTCAGACTCTGCTCAGTTCTCAAAGATGCATCCCTCCGGCTGGGTATTTTATTTATACTCCTTTTTGTAAATTTGGATTTCAAGTATGCAGATTTTAGGTCACTGTAGCAAGATTTGCATTCAGTAATAAGTTTAACTAGACTTGTAATGGCTCAGTAAGCTTCTAGTAACTTGACCTCACACAGCTACTACTGATTTCTCTTTTTTCTGTCTTTTAATGAACTTGAAATGTGAATCCATGTCTTTCAGTTCACAGCTGGACTAATGCAATACAGCTGATCCAGTACGCAGCGATATAGCTTTATCAGAATTCAACAGATTAACACATATTACTGCCTACACTGAGTGGGCTTATTTATTTCAAAGATTTCTCAAAGTGAAGTAGAAGAAACAAAGAACAACAACAACAAAAAAAGAAAGAAAAAGATGAGAAAAATTTTGGTTTATGGGTCAGGTCATAAGACTTCCTTCACATCACATGAAATGTTGCCTTGAGCTAGGCAGCAGCATCAGTATTACCTGCACTGCTGTATCTGAGTGTAAGTAGTGCGTCAGTGTGGTACCCTTGGTAAACGCACTGAACAATAAAAATGGTTTCAAAGGTAGTGCTTCAGTAATAAGTGAGGGTGTTCAGAAAAAAACATGCTATAAAAACAGCACCAAAAGTACAAATCATTTTCTGCTTTGCACACTGGCTCTGACATTTGACTAAAGAATAAAACCTCTGGCAGCGATCAGAAAAACACATCTATCCCAATATATATAAAACACACCTAGACTTGGCAAATGACTTGAAAAAATTAAAGAGGTATACAAAGAAAACATGGTTTTGTCTAAAATGCATCCAAATGATGCAAAAAGCCTTTTTTTTAAACAAAGGATTGTTTGCAACATTTCATTATGTCCTAGAAGTGGCTTGTTAAGTGAGGAAACACTTGATTTCTGTAATTAGGCCCGAGCCTCCCGTAGGGGTAGGCGAGGAGCCTATTGTATTCGCAAGCGCGAAAACGAAAAAGGGTC
>JAVDPK010001527.1:64270-76447 GCA_034780415.1 Cichlasoma orientale
TGTGTGTGTGTGTGTGTGTGTGTGTGTGTGTGTGTGTGTGTGTGTGTGTGTGTGTGTGTGTGTGTGTGTGTTTTCTCTACCATACTTCTGTTTTGAAGCATGTCACTTGTAGGGAAAGAGGACAAGCTTGTGTCAAGACAGACAGTTTTAGCAGCCTTCACAGTGTTAATAAGAGGTCAAAGAGAGCTATATGTTCTGCTGGATGTGACCCAATTTAATAAAATGCTTTCACATTAAACTATCACACTCTGTAAGACCCTGTAAACCTCCATATTGACGTTGTTGATAAATACAGTAAGGTTGTAGTCTGTCAGTCATCTATCAGCCTACTGGATACAGATCAGCTTCCAGTGCCATTATACCAATCAACCATTTATAGATTTGCCTTGGATGATAATATTTTTATACTGGATGATGTGTGGGTTTTTATATTTGTTTGTTTCCATTTTTTGTTTTTCTTTAAAAATAAAAAAAAGCAGATGGATGGATAACTTTCCTGATCTATTTCCCAGGCAACCCCGGATGCACAGCACTGCTATCAGGCATCTTCTGGACCTGACATAAACCGTCTATTATGCTGAAACAGTGAGCAATCTGCTTTTTTATCATCTATCTTAAAACTGATTTTTTTAACATTACACACACAAACTATAGATTAAAGCATTCCTTCGATACATTCCTTCAACCACTTGTAATTAATTTTCTCTCCTGGTTTGTGCTTTACTAATATTTCTTTTCTTTTTTTTGGCACACTGCATTCTCTATTGTAGATAACATGAACTTGCACATTTGCAATGTAGAAATATTTTTCTACAGCTTTTTCTGCAAATTGGCTTTCAAATTCAACACATTCCAGGGAACTATGCACTTTTTTTTTATTGCAATAGTTGTTTGCACAGCCTGCATCCAACATTCCTGATTTTTTTTTTCCAGACATGCTAGTTGAAATGAGGTTGAAGACATTTGCTTGCTCTTTCTAACAACTAGATTTTTTTTATATTTGGTTTGAGCCTAAATGACACATCATTCTAGTAGATTGGTTCATTTGCTGGACAGAATGACAGTTGAAATATATGTTTTTATATTAATAACCATAGTTCATATAGTTGTTTGTTTGTTTTCATAGCCTGTAAAATGATTGGTACTTTCCCCCTGAAGTAACCAGTTGACAATCGCAAATGACTAAGGCCAACCACTCCAGCACTTTATCCTGCTTCAGGCCATAGGCATAGACCACCAGTGTGCACGTATCCCTATTTTAGCAAGAGAGTTGTTTGTGTAGAGTATTTTTCATCATTTGTAAACATTTAGAATAGACTTGCTGATAGTCCAACCGTGATGTGAAGACTAAATACAAATGTTTGAATACTGACTATTCAGTGTTTATTCATTAAGGTATTAAAAAACCTTAATGGAAGTTTGGCTTGGCTCCCATGTACACTCCACTTGTTGCAAATACTCAGAACTGCACATAAAATGAAGTCTAAAAGTCTGAGTGCACTCCCAAGAGTGCATTTTTCCCGTCACTCATTTTCAAATGCAGTATCTTGGGATTTTTTTTTCTTTGAGCAAAACAGGAAAAAGGTACAAATTTGCATTTGTTTTTGTTTTTATTTATGAGACACTCCCATGGAGCTACTTAGATGTTAGTGTTTGTATTCCTCTTTAGATATAAAAAAAGCAATACAGTTGAAATTTTGTCTATGAACCTATTTTTCATGGAGTTACAAACATGTGCACCCAGCTGGTCACCATGAGTTTGACTATTGAAGCAGAAAAAAGATGTATTTAACAAACCAATAACAGAAAATGATATTGCATCCTTAGCTTGACTGTCACTACTGCCAGCATTGACTAATCCTGATCCTGTTAATTAGATTCAGATAACAAATAAAATAACAAAAACAACTTCCCATGACTGGCCAATAGGTATCTGTGTATGAGATGATGCACAAGCATCCACTGTGTTGGCTGATATGCAACTACAACAACAAAACATGCATATACAAGAGAACAGCTTTTGAGTAACTGTCCACTGTAGCCCCCACTATGCATGAAAGGGTTAACAGCAACAACTGATTTGGTTACTAAATGGTTGTGAACTGTCACACAATCTCTTCTGGATGTATGGAAGCATGAACATAACATGTCGGACTGTTGCAGCCATTATAAAACCTTTCCTTTCCTTCCTTTCCCCAGACACAAGCCAATAGGTCCTATTATTGTCTTGTCAGTCCTCAAAACATTTTTTTTCAAAAGCCTTCCATGTCATCTTTAGCAAAAAGCAGATGTGCAGCAGTGTTTTTTCTTTCTTTTTTTTTTAGGGAAGCAGTACATTCTTGCATTTTATTGTTGATCAGTGTTCTCACGATTGTTGACACATGAACATTAGCCAGGCCTGTAGTTGCTTAAGAGTTACAGAGGGTACCTTCCAGATAAGCATCACTCCTTCTTCTTGGAGTCTGTCTGATCATTCATGGGAAGCATAACAATGATTTTGAATTTTCTTCATGTGTGCACCCTGCCTCAGTGGAGTGTTCATCAACAATCTCAATAACCTTCTAATTTTTTGTGCAAAAATTACCTTTATGGTGTGAAGATCAGATTTTTTTAAAGCCCTGTTCCTTAAATAAAGACATAAAACGTGATTGTCACTAGTGCCATTGACTGAATTAACACATGATTCTAATTTAACTAAATTTATTGCTAAACCTGGAGGTTCATTCCAGGTGACCACCGAGGCATTTCTTTAATGTCAGTTGCTGCCAAAATCTACAAGAAGTTTCTTCTACATTGCGTTGTGCTCACTGTGGATCCCCTGCTGTGCGAAAACCAGAATGGTTTCAGATAAGGACGATCAACAATCGAATACTAAATCTGTGTCGAATAATATAGGAAATGAAGAGGCTGAATAAGGAACTCACCATCTGTTTTATAGGTGATACCCTGAAGGACTAAGTAGCTCCATGGGAGTGTCTCATAAAGGACATTTCTTCTCATCATTGTGCTGGACTATATTCTTCACCTCTCAGTAGATACCATTAATGACAAGGGCCTACAAATCCTAGGCACAGTTGGAGGCACCCTGCAAAGTATCTCACTGATATTGAATTTGCAGTATCTCGCCTTGTTATCAGTTGTCGTTGAGAATGCAGAATCCCTTGTAAAGACAGCAAAACTATTGGGTCTAAAGAGTGTAAAACTGAGTACATCTCTACAAACACGAACTGTTACCTACGATCAATGGAAAGTGCAAGTAAGTAAAGACTTCAGATACCTTGGGTCTTATATTATTGACTTGGAAAGGGACATGAAAACCTGTACGGCACTAGCGAGGGCAGCTGGTAATAAGCTTAACCACATATGGAACTCCAGCATGGCTAGCAACCAGAAATTTGTTTCACACGTTGTTTGATTCAGTCCTCATTTATGGATTTGAGACAGGAACGCTAACCATGCATCAATAACAATGGCGAGATGGAGCATATATCAACTTGCTTTGATGTGTCCAAATCATTCACTGGTCAGAGCATACTACACGTGAGTGGAAACATTCCACTTATTTCCCAGACACTCGCAAAGCGATGGCTCCAATTTGGCGGTCACTGGCACGGTGCACGGGGTGAAGTGATCCAGTCAATTTTGCTTTGGAAACCGAGTGGTTGCGTGCACTCAAGGAGAATGACCTTCCCCGACATCACTGCGAGGGACTCTGGGAATTTAACGGGCGGATTTGGAGAGTGCAATGAACAACCAAGTGTGGTACAAGGTGGTTGTGGGTGTCCCGACCTCTTTCGGCCAAATGATGATGTTGATGATGATGGAAGTTCATGTATTATGGCCCTTTGCAAATATTTCTAATACACCTAACCAAGTGTAGTGATTTCACTTAATTTATTATCTTGGGTTCTCACAATCAACTTTTAGGACTTTAAAATCAAGTGTAAAGGAAAAAAAATGTATGTCACACAACAAAATGTTTTCAAGTGCTGGCTTGACATTGCACATTATGCAAATACACATATAGACTGATGGAGCAACCGCTATTTTTGATATGACACATACAGCAACGTTAAAATTTTAATAATTAACTTATACTGAACAGTGAAATCCCAACTGATCCCATTTGAGTGCAATGAGGATTTTTTTATTTATCATCAGTACATGTAGTACAGGAGACACACACAGACACACACACTCACCACACACATATCTTAATACAAATGGAAATACAAGGGCAAGCATTTACACTTGCGCACAAACCTGAGCACGACTATATCTGCTTACAAGCTATGCTTAGCCACATAAGGGCCACACAAAATTGAATTAGAAACTCCCCACAAAAAAATCCCTGGCTCTTTGAAGATAAATTCCAGTGTGAATGGTTAGAAGGATTTGTACACAAGCAGCTCCACTCTTGACCCCAGGTGATTTAACTTGCCTATGCCCTTCAGTACAGGTGAAGTAATTGAGTAAATAGAAGGGCTATGAATATATTTCCATCTTATCTCCAACCATAAATTCCTTTAGAAAGCTTGCCTCAGCACCTGCATTGGCAGCAGGTCATGCTGCGCATGCACATCTCTGCCTGCTTTCCAAGATAAGTGTGATTATGAAGGGCAGTATTGAATTTCTGCACCATCTTCTTTTCTCTTCTCTGATCTAGTCTTTGAGACTGCGTGAATTTTTCAGAACTTTTCCAACAGAAGCAGGGGGAGGCTGTAAAACCACATGCTTAGCTTTGTGGAGATTCCCAGTGTGCAACCAAAAGAGTTCTGATCTGCAGAGGCATGGACTCCATGGGAATTCTGAGGGTGTCCTGTGTTATCAGGTGCCAAGAAAAAATTTTATTGTAAGGTTAACTTTCTAGCACATCCAACAGTTGCTTGACCGGATTGAGATCTGGAGAAATAAAAGGACAAGACAGCACCTCAAACATGTTGTTGGAGTTTGGCAGAGCACAGTATCCTGCTGAAAGATGCCACTTTCATCAGGGACTACTGCTGCCATCGAGGGTTGTATGTGGTCTGGACAATGTTTTAGTATGTGGCAGAGGTGGAAAAAGACAGACCCTAAGATTGGTTGTAGTGGCTCAGTGTGAGCAAAACGAGATGCAGATTTTCTTTGTGTAAAGGCTGCAATCACCTGACCTGTGCTGCTGCTCTGAGGTTTGCTGTTCTTTGTGAATTTACATAAATGAATAACAAAATGTAAACAGATGTTTCACAAGCTGTCTTAGCTGATTTCCATCCCATACACTGAAAGAATGCTGTTTATACTGTCTTTATTAAATTCAGTGAATCATTCATCTCTGCTGCACTTGATGTAACCTAACTCTGACCATGAACATCACAGCCACTCTGCACCAGTCCAACACAGTGATTTACCATAAATGTATCACAGTATCGCAAGCTAACCTGTTTATCCTGCACTAAACTACCCTGTATTTGAACAACACAAAGTTAGTATGCCTGAGTTTGTTTTCCAGGATGTTTCATAATATGAAAAAAACATAATTTCACATCATATAAAGATCCAATATCTAATTTTTTAAAAATGAAGACATTACATGTAAACTTTAAATTTCCAGTTTATCTGAGCAGTCCTTACCTTTAAATATAAACCCTCTTCCTGTCTTTCTTAGGATGACATGGGAGGCAAACCAGACTAGACACCAAAGGAAAAACACTTGAACACACATCATGGAAAACAAAGAGGGAAACGGGAATCAAAACCAAAAGACTAAACAGAAAACCATGATAACTAAATCCTAATACATAAACAACCACAACCTGAAATAAAACAGAACTTCACAAAGGAAACTCAAAACACGTGACAGCATCCTGCCTTGGCTAAATGACAGACGTGCACATCCACATAATGAAAAAGAAAAACATGCCCCCCCCTTCCTCCATTGCTCTATGTTTCAGTTCCGATGCTCACATGCCCATCATAGGCTGACCGTTAAATACAGGTTCAAACCCATTTAATTCTTGGCTATTGCAGTGTCATTGAGTGTAAATAACTGTGATATACATGATGAAACATATACTTGATTGTGAACCACTGATATTTTTCAAAGACTGAATCTGGTTTGGCTTCTTATTTAAACAGTGCTGGTTAGGCTGAACATTTTGTTGTGTTCAGCCCTATCAGGGTATCACTATGTAACTTTTTTAAAAAAGTTTTTTTTTTCTTAGGTTTTTTTTTTTCTTTTTTAGTGCCTGAGGGGAAAACATTCTGACTTTTCTTCCCCCTTTTTTTTTACTCCTGTCTGTTTTTCCATTTTGTTCTAGATGGGAAATGCCTCTGAAACATTTCTGTTTGTGTCTAAAATATCAAAAGACAATGACTTCCTCATGGGAACTCTCTACGCCATTTTTGGTGAGTGATGTATCACCCCAAGGTTAGTCCTTTTAATCTGGCCTCAAATTCATCAGGTCTTTACGTTGCACTGCTCTGTCTCCTAGGTGTGCTGTCAGTGCTCGGGAATGGCATCCTGCTGTTTGTGGCCTATAGAAAGAAGTCCTCCTTGAAGCCAGCAGAGTTCTTTGTGGTAAACCTGTCCATCAGTGACCTGAGCATGACCATAACCTTGTTTCCACTTGCAGTATCTTCAGCCTACACACACATGTGAGTGACAGTTTAGGTTTTCATCAGTCTTTCTCCTTTCAGCTATTCATCTTTTGTGTCATATTCACATTCTGTATCGTCATGAGGGACAAGGACAGAAAGAAAACGACTGACAAAGAGTGAGATTAGAGGAGTGGTTTAAAAGGCAAGGCTGCAGCTAGCACTGAGAACAATGGGGTCTTTAACACCCTGAGAAGGAGTTTACCATATGCATTAAAAAGACAAAGTTTTTGTAATGTAGATACTTTCAGACTTAAAATGATTATATTTGATGATTTGTGCATACAACAGATAAAATACAAAATAAATTCAAGAAATTTAATTTACAGACTTATGCTATCATGCTAGATTTGCAAGACTAAGCTACTGGACCTTACACTTTAATGGTATGTTTGATTTCTTTTTTTTGTTTTGTTTTTTTTGCTGCAATGATGAAAAACTAAATGATAATTGATGACATTGATAAAAATGTTGATGCACTGATTTTTAGATTATTTTTACTTGTAATTCTGACTGTGCACTCAGAGCTTAGAGCTTGGTAAGCAGCAGGAGGATTTCAGACTTTTTGGCCTCAGTTTTGCCTCTGAGGCTTTACAAGGTTGTTGAGCCCAAGTGCAGCCTGAGAGGATGACTACAGATGCTCATCAAGGTTGAAAAAAAATGCTGAAAAGGACAAAAGGAGAATAACAGGGCCCTTTGTGGCAAATGCAGCATTCTCAGTTTAACTGTGTTTAACTTTTAACTGTTCTTGATCTTGATTTTTTTCCTATATTTTCTCTTTGCTATATTTATAAAAATGTTTATACATTGTGGAAAACATGTATGTCCCCTTTGTTCTAGTGCATACCACTCTTGTCTGTTTCCTGTCACTTCCCGTGATTTCCTGCTTCCGCCTTATTTCATGAATATTTGCTGCCGTTAGTTGTCAAATGGACCATTACAGGGTCGGAGTGCATCACTGCACGCTACAGCTGAATATGATTCAGGAGACCAGAAAATGTATTACCAGTCTTTGCAGAGAAACCCTCGTTTAATATCAGCGGGTAACAGATGTTCTGTTTTGTTTCTCTCTCTCCATTCAGGTGGTTGTTTAATAAGACAGTCTGTACTGTGTACGCCTTTTGTGGTGTTTTGTTTGGTCTGTGCAGTCTGACCAACCTGACGGTGCTCTCTTGTGTCTGCTGGCTCAAGGTCTGCTGCCCTAACTACGGTAACAACACCACTTTTTATGCTTTACATAATGATTCAATATAAAACTACTGTAGCATAATCACAGTAAAAATATTATTTTAACACTAAGGACCTGTATGTAGATGTTTCAAAGTGGCCTGAACTGAGGTGCTGAAGATAATTAAAGGCATGTTGATATTAAGTAGAAGAGCACACATAAGCAGTAGCAGATTTAATCATTTCAATACAGTGCCAGTGCAGCATCTAAAGATATTCCTGTATACTAGCATGCTAGCTACTGTGTGCAGGTCTACATGCATTCACAGGCCACTTTAGTGGCATTTGTGATCCCAGTGAGTTTCAAATGTAATTCCATTATCTCGTTTTCCACGGATGGTCTACAGAAACTTTTTTGCAGGCTTTCACACACTTTCCATTTCAATTTTTTATGTTCTGCAACTCATTATGAATCACAACCAAAACTATGTCCACTCGCTGCCACTCAGTGAGCTACTTTGCTTCAGTCCTGTATCAAATATGTGCACCATGGGATATGTTTGTGTATGGCAGCAATTTTCAGGTCGTGGTTGGTGTACGATGCATGTGTCCCTGCCTCGATCCTGGGTAACATCTGCTGCAGTCGGTTTGCTCCTGTGTGGATAACAGTGTATCAGAAGCTGTTGGTCACAGCTGTTACAGCTTCCTTGCACCAGGCAGAATTTTAATCAGATATATTTTTTGTTCCACTTCACAATAATTATTTCATGGTGCTTTGTACAGTAATTAAAGACCCTACAGTATCATAGCAAGGACTCCCAAGGATCCAACTATCCCGGCAGGCACTTGGCAGCAGTGAGAATGAAGAACTAATTCTTAACAGGAAGAGACCTGTGGCAGACCCAGGCTCAGAGTGAGAGAGCAATCTGCTTCAGGCATTTGGGGGTATGACAGGAAAACAGACAGAGAGAAGTGAATCAAGAGAATACAAATACTCCCGACACATTCACATCACAGTGCATCAAATAATACCCTTTTGTTAGATGCAGCTGACATCACAAGTAAGCTCAGAAAGTGTGTTTTTGGAGTCAGTGCCTTACACAAGCATTACTGGATGTGCCTTAAGGTGAAATTGGAGCCTGGTGTGTTGTTTTATCTGTTTCCTGCTAACCTTTATGAATTCATTACATTCAGTTCTATTAACAGCTAACCAGAGGCTCACTGATATGAGTTAAACCAGCTCAAAGGCCCAAAGGTAGCTGCTGGTTTGGTGGAGTGCCCCTTTAGTTTTTCAAATGGCTCCATGAAGTTGCCTCTGTAGCCAGTATTTTAGTGGAATGAAAGTCAGTTGTTGTATATTTGAGATTTAGTGTGAAAGCAGTTCAAAGCCCATTTTATTTGCCTTTCAGTGTTTCTCTAATTTGGTGTTACAATCAAACCTGGAGGTTTGAAACGAGGCACTCAGGCTTCTTTTCTTCTGACTCTCCTTATAAATCAAGACAAGACATGGCAATCAATAAATAAATAAAATCATCTGTTGAGTGAATGTAATTTTATCATGCCACAATATCCCCATCTGAAAACTTAAGTATGCTGAATCTGTCTTGATTAAGTTCGATGAGCGCAACATACATTTGCCAGTCAAATTTCATTCAGTTATGTAAGTTCAATTTATTGAAATGTTTGGTTCTAGTAAATCCAAAAAAAGATTTGTGTTAATTTACTCAGCATTAATCAAATACTTCAGCAAAACAAAATATTGCCTTGTTGTATGAGCTGTTATAATCGTTGTGTAACAAGTGTCCGTCTTATTGAATAAACTATTACAGGGTTAGAAAACATTATATCAATCTTGTTGTTTCAGTTAGATTCATTTATTTAGATAAAAGTTTACCAAAATTGTTTACATTAAAAAGTATCTAACACACTGAGAGCAGTAAACAACACCCATCATTACTGTTAGAACTGCTCTTCCTCCTTTAACACTCTTTTCAGCCTAATTTTTTGTGCTAAACTTTCTTTGGTTGTTGTGTACATTCCCACAAGCCACAGATTCCATTAAGGATCATTATGGGCTGACAATTGTGGTGTCTTCCCAAACTATTAATCATTTTCAGCTGAAAGCTCCATGTTTAGTAGAAAAATAAATATGAATGCATTTTTGTGCTGAGAAAATATAAAAAAAACCTACATGCTGCTAAAGCAAAAACACTGTTTCCAGTGTTACGCTCTGTTCTGGGGAGGGGTGAAATTAAGTGCTAAAGGGGGTGAATCAGAGTCAATTAAATTAAAATTTCACAGTTTGTGAACACACAAAAACTGTGGAAAAATGTACAAGTCACTACATGTAGGATTTCACATTTACTCCAGTTGGAAAGCTCTCTAGTAACAACCAGCTGAAATCCATCTTTGACTTTGACTGTTCCATTAAATCAATTTGAACCTGTACCGTATTGTAACAGACACTGACTGTGTTTTTGCCTTATTGCTATACTTTTGTGAATGTTTTTAATATCCTTAGTGTAGTGAATTTTGTACATAGACAATACATGGAGTACTGCAAATTTAAATCCATTCATTTTGTTGACAGGCAATATTAACACTTGCCTTTTAAAAGAACTAACAGTTTTAACATATTCAACATACATTAAAAAGTAAGAGGAAAATTCCCGTTCCCAAATAATCCTCCTATCTGAAGCATAGTCTGACCCTGATTTGCAAAATTACTTTAAACATTTATTCAATCTGACCTGAAAGGAGTGACAGAGGCCATAAACTCATTAGCAAAGTGTTTACAGATGTCCCATAGCTATAAAGAGCTATACAGTCCTGCACCGAAAACGTCCTTGCTTTTGGTTGCTTATACTTTAAGGTTGCTGTGGTCACCCGTGGTTTGCATGGAAGAGACCAGTTTGAATGCAAACACTTATCAACTACTCACTGAGTGGTAGTGAAACTATGAAAAGTGCAATGCAAACCAGGTCAATCAGCAGTATCCTGCACTCTCATTGTAGTTGTTTCAATTGCTTAAATTACCTTTGTACATTTTCAGTGGGATTAGTTAGGATGATTGCTGATTTGTAATTAGGAACATGATTTATTAAAAAATACTTTCCTCAAATAAATGTAGTAAAAAAAAGTGTGTTTAAAAAACTAGGTGGTATTTATTTATTGACAGTATTTAAAATGAAGTTTGGTTTTACCCGTGTTTATCTTTGATAATAATGTTGTTTGTTGCGCTCCCCTGAAGGCAAAGTCCTTGATTCTGAAAAGAGAAATTAATTAAAGTATGCCAGCAACTCAAGGGCTCATTACAAAGTAAAAGGTGGAATGCTGCAGTAATGTTAATTTCCAAGGCTTTAACCTCTTGAAACAGCATCATTTTTTTGTGGGGCCTTTAAAGTGTTCCGTGACCTTATAAATGTATTTTCCAACAAGGTCTTGTACTTCAAAAACTCACCATTATTCATGTTTCATTGGCTGCATGCTTGGCTACATTCTAAATTTCAGGTTGTGTTGTTCATTTTACAGAAGAGCACAGCACTGCACTGCAAAACATAAGTTTATTTTGCTAGAAGAGACACAAATACAGTTAGATACATAAGTTTTTGGAAAGTGGAATTTTTTGTAATTTGCCTCTAAAGGCACTGTAGTTGTTCACCACTACAGTGCCTTTTTAATTTGAATAACTGAGATGTGAGTGAAGTGCAGAGTTTCAGCTTTAAAGCTTAAAGTTTAACAAAGAGAGAGAACAAAGACTTCAGGAGCTGCCAAATCAACAATCTGGAGCATTCTTAAAAGAAAGGAATGCAGCTCACCAAAACACTTGAAAGACCACAGAAGAAAACCAAAGAGAATGAAGGCAAAATTATTTCCATGGTTAAAAAAAATAAACTCAGTGGTATCTCGCCAAGTCAAAAACACTCTCCAAGGAGGTATGCGTATCATTGTCAAGGTCTCCAATCAAGAGACACCTTCATAAATGGAAATACAGATAGTTTACAAAAAGGTGCAAACTGCTGGTTGCACTCACGAATATGAAGGCCAAAAAGACTTTATCAGAATAAAAAGAAAAAAGCATGCACATTTCTGGGGGGGAAATAAATCTTTGGACAGGTGAAACCGAGATTAACTTGTACTAGAATGAAGGGAAGTATAAAGCACGGAGAAGGAACGTAATAAATAGCTCATGATCCAAAGCCTACCACATTATCTGTCAAAAGTGACAGATGCTTGGGCACATTTGGCTGCCAGTGGAACCGGGTCGCTGGTGTTTATTGATGGTGTAAATGCTGATAGAAGTACACAGTAAAATCCCGAGTGTCAAATAAGGAGTGTCAAAGCATGTGAACTCTATAAGAGTCAATTCAACACCAG
>JAVDPK010001527.1:76547-92250 GCA_034780415.1 Cichlasoma orientale
GGGACCATATGTTCACTGGCTCAGTGTTAAAATTGACTCTTTTAGTGTTGTATTAACACTGCCCATTTTACTGTGTAGCAGGATGAAGTGTGAAGTGTAGGGCTATACTCTCTGCACAGGTTCACAGTTCAAATATACAAAGACTCAAAGCATCCTGCCAAAACAAACAAAAGTTTCTCAAGGCAAAGAAATGGGATATTCTTTAATGGTCAAGTCAGTCACCTGATCTCAAAACTGAAAGACCCACAAACACGCAGCAACTGAAGGTGGCTGCAGTTAAGACCTGGAAGAACATCTCAAGGGAGGAAACAGCATTCTAGACTTGAGTCCAGGATTCCTTTTAATATTTCATCCAAGTATTAAAAGCAATACTTATATTTAAAATTATGCTGGTTAATTCTGGTTTGCTGAAAATGGGGGACTATGTATAAAAATAGCTGTAATTTCTGAACAGTTAACGCAATACTTTTGTTAAACCAACCACTTGAATTAAAGCTGAAAGTCTGAATTTCAATCACATCTTGTTTGATTTAATGATCCACTCTGGTGTGTACAGAGGCAAAATTAAAAAGAAAAAAAAGAAAAGCCATTGTCCAAAACTAAGAATCTAATTGTATCTAATGACTAATGACTGCAACTTAGCAGTTGCTGAAAGGGATCAATAGGTGACCTGGATGAACTCAATTAACTCAATTAACTTTAAAAAGTTTCATCCTGTGTTTTCAAACATTATAGTTGTTCACATTAGTTATTACCATTTTTGTTCTGGTGCGTTATGAACACTCGTTAAATGTGAATATGCTGCTTTTAATTAAATATAGGGACAGAAACTGTTAATTGCTCTTAAAAGTACCATAGAAGTACAGAAGGCATCTTCACTGTGTTATATCCTTCATCTCAACCTTTCAACACTGTTTGCCACTCTTATCTGAAAGCTCTCTGAGTTCAGCTACGATGTCCTCACACGTTCACTGCAGAAGTCCATCACAATCTCCTTCGTATCTGAATTGGCTTAACTCAAGGCCTGTTTCATATTAATACAAACACTTAAGGTAATCATACAGTGGTTACAAATATATATATGTATATATATTTTTTTCAAAAAATAAGCACTTCAAACAGGTTACAGTGAGTTCTTTTTTCACTTCTACCCAGTAGACATTAAGGCCGTCGGCTCTCAGTGCTGTTGCTGTGGGAAGGCATACTAATCATGCCTTCACTGATCCTTCTTTTTTGTGTGGGTTTTCATCTATAGTCAAAAAATCTCCATATTAGGTGTTTTCAGATAAAACTCCCATATAGGGTACAGATAAAATAATGATATAGTGGCATTCTTTGTGGTCATAAGTAAAGAAACGGTGTTGTTACTATAGTTGAAATGTTATTTATATTTTCTATTTAGCAGCAGTAAAAGAGTAAAAACAGACTAATAATAAAAAATACACAATTATAAAAAAGAACAGATTAAAAATATAAAGTTATGAATTTAAATTTTAAAAACAGTAAGAGAAGTATGGAAAAATTGATGGCAGCATTAATGCTTTTGTAGCTGAGTAGTCCCATCCAGTTAAGATTTCAGTGTTGTCATACATATTAATTATTGACATTTGAGGTATTTTTTAAATCCTGGATTAAACCTACACAGTTCTCATTGTCATGCAGGTGTTATTACTGCTGGCACCCTGTCCTCTTGAAACCACAGGGTTTTATAGGACACTAAAAATCTGTGAAATTCTGCTGCTGCACTCCCCCAGAATACGTTTAGGAGAATAGTTATGTTTTGTATCCACTGAGAATTTTATTTATTCATTTACATAGTTGCCTGTTAATAAGCCAAACCAGCATAAACAACTGAGTTTGGATCAATGTAACTTTTTAATGCAGTGGTAGTACTTCCAAAAACAATTAAATTTGGGCATCATTCATTTGTATTTGCATCATTAAACTATCCTTTTCCTAATTTATAATTCATAAATCATAATTAAAGCACAATACACAATATAAATGAACTGATATCAGTTGAAAGAACATGTAATTTAGTTTTAATTAGAACCTCTTTTTGTTATTCTTATTCAATGAGTGGATGGACTGAGTGCCAGATTTAAGCAATATTCTCATCTATATCCTCCGCACACTTGCTCATAAAACAGTGCGGGGTTCACAGAACTGAGGGCTGATACATATTATATCACTCAGGTTTATAGTGCTTGAGTACACCAGTTAAAACTCCTCCTAACAGGCATGTTCGCATACCATAATACAGTACTACAATAGGAAAGTAGGTCAAGCTGGTCAAGAAACTGAATTAACGTAAATAGAAAAAGTAGCACACAGAGGAGAGTGCAGGGCAGCCTGGGTGAGTTCTCAAACATAGCGGGAGATTGCATACATCTGATGTACAGTGACCACTTATAGTATATGTCACAGATATTTCACAGGGTCCTAAATTTGCAGGGCTAGAATTGAACTAGTGTTGTCCATATTCCAGTTGGTGTAAAGATTGCAGCTAATAGGCACATTATAATTGAAGGCTGTGTCTGTTTTCCAGTGGAGCACAGCCTATAATACAGAGAATAAAGCCAAGAGACTGCAAGCCTTCACAAGAAAATGTGTTTGACATGCAAATGAGCACAAATAATTACATTTTTATATATTTTTCCGGCAAGGAACTTTGTTCAAATGAGTTGTCATCTTGCCTTTGTATTTTGCTACGCACAGGCCTCCTGCCCAAACAAGCACACAAATGTTTTTTTGTTTTTTTAAAGAGGAACACAACACCACGGATGTTTAGAGCCAGATCATCATTACAAACAGGCCCTGACAGGAGTCTCACACCAACTTGTGCCATCTACTAGCAGAAGGTTAGACCAAAAACAAGGTCGCCAAGGGTCATATCTTTATCTAAATTAAATTTATGAATAAAGACTCAGTGTTAAAGGTGCTACACAGGAGCTTCAGAACCACATTCCTGCACAGAAAACCTTTAATAATTGCATTTTGTCCGAACTCCTTAATAAACCACATAATTATGAGGTAAATGCTAAATTTAAAGACATCATAATGGCTAGTGTTCTAATTTTTAAGATTCATTGTTTTTACTCACCATTACATTCACAGTATAATTTATTGACTCACAGCAAGCTTCCAACATATTTGCCTTGCAGAAATCCATGTTACTTTATGTAAGAATGATTCTAATAACTTCCAGTGTGGTAGGCTATAAAAGAGAGCGTTGGTATCAAATCGCTAGCGGGTTTTGGCAAACACTCAGACACTCAAAGCTGAGGTACTAGAATCAGTAGCAGGAGGTGGGGAAAAAAAGCCTTGGTACAAAAATGTAGGATCACATATTTGAGGACTTTTCTTGGAAATTGAGTTCTGCTTTAAAAAGAGTCTGCATCTTTCACGTGCCATTTGGATAGCTGGAGTTCTGATTGGGAAAAGGATGGCCGGATTCAGATAAAAGCCGTCTGTAATTGCTGACACAGTTCAGCGAGTGCCACCGGGCCAAATGACCTCCCTCCTACCCTCAGCTTGAACTGTAAAATGGGCTGACAGAGGCTGTGTGGTGTCATGATTAAGGTTTCTTGTGTTCTCATCTTCACTTATTACCCCTTAAATCAACTTTAGAAGAACTTTTGCTGTGTTCTGCTGCACTCACTGCATGAGTGCAGCACTACTTATGGTATGTTGATAAATAATGATGTGTCATTAATGCAACCTACTATATCTCCTTTATGTCTTTATTTGTCAGTAATCACTTCCAAAACTCTCTTTTCTCTTCCCCTCCCTGTGCCTTCTTACACTCTTCTTTAGGTAACAAGTTTTCACACGTCCACGCGTGCCTGCTGGTTGCGGGCATCTGGTGCTACGCTGGAGTCTTTGCTGTTGGTCCTCTGTCAGGCTGGGGAGAGTATGGGCCTGAGCCTTATGGTACAGCATGCTGCATCGACTGGCATGCACCGAGCCAAAATTCTGCAGCTATGAGCTACATCATCTGTCTCTTTTTCTTCTGCTATATTTTGCCCTGCACTGTCATTTTTCTGTCCTACGCATTCATCCTGCTGACTGTCCGGGGCTCACACCAGGCTGTGCAGCAGCACGTGTCCCCACAGAACAAGATCACCAATGCACACACGTTTATCGTTAAGGTATGTGCATTGTTTTCTAGTGAAATTACTTACACTAAATATTATTTCCTTCATGGATTCATGTTTACATCATCCACTATTTTGTGTATTAACATGTCTATTTTTAGCTTTCAGTGGCCGTTTGCATCGGTTTCCTGACAGCATGGAGTCCATATGCTATTGTGTCCATGTGGGCAGCGTTTGGTAACCCAACAACTGTACCACCTATAGCGTTTGCTTTGGCAGCTATTTTTGCCAAGTCCTCCACCCTTTACAACCCTATTGTCTACCTGGCTTTCAAGCCCAATTTTCGCAAGTCCTTGTGTCGAGATGTGGCCAACTGCAGAAGGAGACTCTGTGGATGTTCATGCCAGGAAAGCTCTGCAGAAAAGGGAACTTGCAGACAGTCTCATCACAAAGAAGAATGCAACTCTACAAGGTTATCCAATGGGTTACCAGACAACCACAGGACCTGCAGACACTGTCCTTGCCCAGAAACAGATACTGGTAATAGAGAAAATTTTATAGACTACAGCCCCCAGCAGACTGCCAGGATACTTCAAGGATCTGTACACAGTGAAGTGGCTGTCAGCCAACTCTCCAATGAAATGCAGAGTGACTTTCTCTAGAGAAACAAACAGATATAGACAACAAGAAGTTTATAAAATGAAGTATGAAGCAAAGAGCTGCAAGAATGAAGACTGAAAAAAAGTAAGTGCAAGTTGGGGGAAAGTGAACATGTAATCAAAAAGAAAAACCTTAAGACTGATTTAAAAAAAAAGTTATTATTCTAAAGTTTTAAACTGGTTTTATGCCTCAAATATGTGATACTGCCAAAAAAAAAAAAAAAAAAAAGGTATGTGGTTAAAAGCCAATCCAGGATGATAAGTAAGCCAAACATTTCACAGGGGTGAACATCAGCATTTTATCAGGTCAAATTAACAAGTGTCAACAACTATCTGATCACTTTGAGTGTAAACCGAAGCTCAAGTAAACAAGACTGAGGAGTCAATTGATGCTGGACGTGGAGGGAGGAACTGACAATGAAACGTCCTACTCCCTGAACCATATTTTATGTTTTTATTACAAGTACTGTATTTGAATTAACAGGTATTTATGTATGCCTCAAATTGAAGGACCACAGGGTTGTTGTTGTTGTTGTTGTTGTTGTTGTTGTTGTTGTTGTTGTTGTTGTTGTTGTTGTTGTTGTTGTTGTTGTTGTTATCTAATATGAAAACAGTGCTTTCACCTCATTGTTGAGGACAAATCCAAATCCCTATTGCTATATCTAAACCAGGCACTTTGAGGAGGTAAATACAAAGTACTTAGGGAAAGATTTGTCTTAGTGAGACACCCTTTTGCCCAGAGGGTAATGTTATAGATGTCTCTGCAGGAGGAGATGTTCATTTTGCCCGGTCACCTCTGTCTAGAACAGAAGGCATGGCTGAAGTTACATTTAGGTCCATTAAAGTTTGAACAGTGACACAATTTTTGTAATTTTGCTTCTGTACACCACCACAGTGGATACAGATACATTATTGTTGATGTTACTGAAGTGCAGAGTTTCAGCTTTAATTCAAATGGTTTAACAAAAGCATTTACTGTTTATAATTTACAGCCTTTTTCATACACAGTCTTCCCTTTTTCAGACTTAAAAGTAATTGGACTAATGTCAATCTAAATATAGTCATTGTTTTCAGTACTTGGATGGAAATGCTTCGCAGTCAATGACTTCCTGGACATCACCAAATGCTCTATTTCCTCCTTTGAGATGCTCTCAGACCTTCAGTTCTAGCATGTTTGTTCAAGGCGGTCTGTTCAAGGCAGTGAACAGCTACCAAAATGCTTACTACTTGGAATTAACTGCAGTTCTTTTATCTGCTAAACTTGTCATGGAATAAGGACAGAACAGACCTCACCTGGGCATGAAACTGCTTGCTTCTGTTTGAGCCTCTAAAATTGAGGGACATGTAATATTGGGAATGTACAGAAATGGCTGTAATTCCTAAACAGTTAATGCAATACTTTTGTTAAACCCTACGAATTAAAGCTGAAAGTTTAAATCAAATGTTCATCGTCTGGTTTTAAACTCGCTGTGGTGGTGTACAGAGGCAAACTAAAGAAATTAAATAAAATAGCGTCACTGTCCAAATACTTATGGACACTACTTGTTTGGGATCCAGTCAGTGATTCTATTCTCTCCTAATACTCCTAATACCACTTTGGGTGATTTTATCAGTTTCTGAAGACCAGTTTGAAGTACACTTAAAATAAATGTATTTGTACAAAATATCTGCTGCATAATTGTGAAAAAAAAAATTTTTTAAAAGAAAATGACTTAGTATATTTCATGATATTAACATCAGGAAATACACACTAAAAAGTTGATTGTTAATTTATTTATCTTGCATAACAAGCTTTGATTATGAATGAATGAATGACACTTTATTGATCCCACAATGGGGAAATTACAATTAACAGAACACCCATCCAAGAAGACAAAACAAAACAAACATGGGGAGATAAGTGAACTGTGGCTATGCTGCCCCCCTATGAGGCCATCTTTGGTAGCAGAGCTGGGCCATATTAACAGAAAGAAGACATGCAGTCAGATAGCTGTTAAAGGTGCTTATTTGGTTTTAAACAAGCACTTTAGGGAAATGAAATCTTTTTCATTGCCTTTGGTTGCCCCAAGGCTTGGAAAGCGCCTTTAATTAGAGTACTAAAAAAATTTTGCCATTTTCCAAATTTCCGTAAATAAACTGGTTTGTTATTATTACTGACTTCATTGAGCACCAAACCTATGAAAACAAGACCCAAAATTTTAATAAGTCCAAGCGACGTTTTAATCAAAGAACCTTTAATGAAGCTTGTTTGTGTGTGAAAAGGGAGAGGGAAAAATGTGTGGTTATTTTATTCTGTACATGAGTGTATTTTTCTACTGTGTGTGTGTGCGAGTGTGCGTTCAGGAGAACAGTACGAGTGTGCAGCTCTAGAGACGAAGGAAGGAGTATATCAGCATATTCAAAAAAATAACACTAAAATGGGCAGATTTAAGATGAACAAAGTGGGAGAAAATAACCTCATGCCTATGCATAGACCACTTGCCTTTTAGTGCTTCTCATGTCTGTAAGGTGAAAGACACAAGGTTGTGCCTCAGCACCCATCAACATTATTCCAATTAAAGAAAAGAAAAAAGCCCAGTAATCATAGTTTAGCTTAGCTGCGATGTTTGCCCAACAAGCAATTTTATACTTCCCCTCTGGCAGCATAGGTCATCAAACCAAACTACAAAAAGACCTGCCATGGACAAAATTAATTAGATTTGCTGGAGTGCAACTTGTGATTAACTGGCATGACTTTGATACCATGATTCCTTTCTTACAGAGAGGCTGAGAGGGAAGATTGCAGTTCTGTGCAGTTTCCACAAAAAAAAAAAAAAAAAAAAAAAAACATGACTACAAAAGAAGTTCAGATTTTCTGCTTTCACTTTCAGTCTGGCGTGAAATAATTAGCTTAAAGTCATGCAAAACAACCAGGTCAGCACATCTGGTGTATTCTGCTGTTTGCTACGGTCCTTAAATAACTGCTGCAGCCTCAGTAGGGACGGCTTATGAAGAAACTGATACTAAATTACTTTTTCACAAGACACTTAGCCCTGGGGTTAGACGCTCGTTAACTCAAGGCTTATATCTCAGATGTGGTTTAAGCTGTGTTCAGACTGACATTAGCACTGCATGAAGAAAAAAAAACGCAGGCCCTTCTTGTTCATTTCACTGAGGCTACTGTGCTGATGTGTGGGAGTCCCAGCAAAAATATGTAGTTCTGTTTTTGGGGCCCATTGAATATGAATGTAGAACTGCGTCTATCCTCTGCTTCTAAACTCTCAATATGAATCATGAGTTTATGAAACCAGTATATCTTTTGTGGCACAGTTGTACGACACAGTTATTCCCACCACACAAACACACACATTGTTGTTCTCAGTTATTAGCAGCTGCACAGTATTTCCTCCCTTGTTCTGGCACTGTGCACATGCAGTAAAGTTTATAACCGTGGAAGAGCCAGGGAAGAAAAAGAGGAGACGGGCCAATTTTTTTTTTTTTTTTTTTTTTTTTATCTCATAAACTTTCTAAACTGAACAAGTTCACTTTTAGAGGTGAATTCTAGTTTGGTAACTAATCTAGGAATGATCTTGCCTTCTTTCCCTTCTGGATTTAAAGCAACTTCAATAAAATAGTTGAGATGTGCATGAGACCCAAAAAACTTTGCCAAACTATTACTATTTAAAAATCCATGAACTTTTTTTTAAAGATAATTTTTGGATAGTGAACAGGGAAGACAGACAGGAAAGTGGCACCACAATTAAGGAAGTTACTTCTGCAAACAAAAGACAGAAGTTAGGCCAAAATAGTAATTCATCCCTATATGTGTTAACTCATTAGATCAGAGAAGTTCCAAAGGATAATAAATTTACAGAATAGCAGAGAGGTAGGCTGTAAAAGTCTGTAAAAGTGTGCATTTTCTTCAGGGACAATTTTATATAATTTTTTAAATGTACTGATTAATTACATATTATTAATTATCTGAATTCATATTTTTCCCACAACACTAACTACAACATGATTAAGATAAAGGAAAACCAAGATTATCACTAAAGATCACCACCAACAGTGCAGCCTTTTGTATTTTCCTCTGCAGTGCTGTTTGCTGTCTGAATTTCGATTGTTCTTAAAAATATTTTTTGATGTTACACAAGAATAAAAGCAATGGAAAATAGTCCAACCATTTCGAAAGAGTTATATTCATTAAGTGATCCAATAAATTTAATTGAGACCCGTGAAGTTCAAGTTTCAGAATCTTTTGAACCTGGAGCTAACTGTGAAACAAGCCGAGGGAAGCCTCACGCTGTCTGGAGCTTGAGTTTATTTCAGCTGACTTATGTAAAAACGTACTGCAAAAAGTTATTTCCTTTGCAAGACAACCACAAGCGCTCCTTTTTGTTTGTGAGGATATTGAAAACAATAATGTTCAGCTTTTCATTTATATATCCAGCAGCTGCTGGATGTTCAGGGTAGCAGTTCATTGCCGTTTCTTGCGCCACAACTTCCAGGTTGAAATAAAAATAAAGTGACACGTAGCCTTTCAACTGTATGGTAAAAATTTCCCGGGAAAAATGAAATGATTGTACTTATTTTTTCTGATATGTAACAAATGATGGCGGTTTCATATTGACTATAACATTTTAAAAGGAGAAAAGATGTATAAAAACTGAAGGATCTGTGAAAGAGTTTCTGCTTTTTCATGCTGCAACCAAAGGTTACAGTCACCTTTATTTACACTAACTGTCAAAGCCAAAATACTGTTGTGGACTGTCATATTTTTCTACCAATATGCAGGTTACCATAAAAAAAATGTATACATATCAAAGACTTGGCTTCAAGTCCAGTGCTTGAAAGGCTCTGTTTAGCCCGCGCTCTCTGGGCAAAAATGGACATTCATTACTGTGAAAATCTGATTCTGATGTCTATTTTTTCTATTCTGTTCTACTCAAAGAACAAATATTGCAAGTACCTAGGTGTGCATTCTATATCACTAGCCATTCCGCCTGGGTGATCTACGCTGACTTTACATATTCAAATAATATTGCATTGTATATATCTGATGTCAGGGATTTCACTTTGAGATTGTTTGCATGTATGTAGATAATATGTGTTTGTACAGGTGCCAAATTATGATATATGTTATAAATATCAGCCAAAACGTGAAAATATAAATGGAGCAACACCTTGCTGTGTTTTGAAATAGGGATGATGGGTTTTTTTATGTTTATGTTCAGCTGCAGACTGATGGCTTTAAATGCTTTTTTTTTCTCTTCTCACATGTACTTTGTATTAAAAGGGTTCAGTCTAAAAACAGCTAGGATCAATTTTCTGTTTGCTCTTTTAATGGCTGCAGGAAAGAAAAATTGTCTGGATATTAATTTTGCATAAGCAAGCTCACCAATTTCAAATGGTCATAACACAAAGGCCATTATGGTTAACCGTTTCATCTACCACCACTGTGCTGTTGGCTTTCTTAGAAACATATCAATCCAAGTGGTGATTTTATCTGTGATGTTATTGTGCACAGATCTGGTGAACTTGAAGGTTCAAGAACTTAAAATTAAGAAAGTAGCAGAAGGTCTAAATGCCATTAAGCTTAACTAATAACTGTCCCTAACAACAAGCTGTACTACTGTCAATAAAGATAAATATGATTGAGAGATACAAATAGAATTTTCTGACTACAACAATCAAGCCTTTAAATCCCTTTTATCTGAAAAGCAAGAACACACACACACACACACACATCAGAAGCTTTGCAGCCCCTTTCCTCAGTTTCTTAGACACAAACAAGGCTGAATGTGTTGTGTAAATATGTATATGTACAGTATGTATGTAAATATATGAAAAAGATCCTAACAATATAGGCTTTAACAAATGCATTATAATTATTAAATTATTATCATTGTTGTCAGTGAAGTTTCCCATGCACTGTGAAAATGTTTACAACTTTTTTTTCTTGTTTAAAAAATATTAAAGATTGTTTAAAAAATGTTAAGTACATTTACCCAATGCAATATCATTTATTCAGAAGTAAAACAAATTTAAAATATATATTATTTGGTATTTAACTGGTTATTTCATTGCTTTTAGATACCGTAGGCGCATCCCAAAAAATAAAAATAAAAATGGATCCACCAACCACAAGCACTGGGATTGGTGCAATGCAGCAAAGGCAGGGACTTGGGCTTCTTGTTGTGACAAGATACCCAGAAGCCCCTGGCTGAGTACCACCATTCTAGGGGTTTCCATGGAGAGCTAAAGGTTAACCTTACCCTGACCGACTCTGAACATTATCTGTGCATAGCCACCCAAAAGCAGTTTCAAATACCTGTCGTTCTTGGAGTCTGTAAGTGTGGACTCCACAATTCTTTGAGGACATTTCATCGCTCGCATGTGCAACAATGTAGGAACCTGGAGGGCAGTGATGGGAGGAATGGCCTGCCTGACCTAAACCAGAGCGCTGTTTGTTGGACTTCTATACTAAGCATAGATTAGTCACAGCGAACTCCATGTTTAAACATAAAGTGGCTCATGAGTGCACTTGTTACCAGAGCAAAGGCCAAAGGTTGACAATAGATTTTTTTTGTCGTATTAACTTGCAGTCACATGTCTCAGACACTCAGGTAAAGAGAGGAGCTGTGCTGTCAACCGATCACCAACTAGATTACTTCTGTTCATGATTGTCTTGGTGATATTTTCAAGGATCAGTCCGGGGAAAAAAATATTCTAAAGAAAAGTATTGCCTGAGGTGAAGGTCAGCCTGTTTCTACCTCAGCAACCCTACTGGCTTGTAACTCGTGCTTATCCACGTTTTCTTGTGTTATGCACTCTTTGTGTGCACACACAAACTCCCACATTATATTTTGTTGTGATTTTATTAACAGGATGGCATAGATTTTTAGTCTTAATTGGCACATATGCAGCAGTGTGCACCTTCAAAACAAAAATATTGAGTGACAATCCTGATTAATTGAGAAAGAGAAGTCTTTGCCAGCTGTTCTTCACCCAACAGAGATTTTTTTTCAAAAACCTGCTTTCACATATCTATGCTTATTTTATGAGAGCAGTAACAATTTAAATATATATATTTTACACATTTCAGCAACATCTTTGACCTTGAAACAACTATCAAAAGCAAAAAAAAAGTTTTCCCACCTCATTTCATTGAGGATAAACTGGAAACACTATCAGCTGCTGCTATTTCTGCCCAACACTTTTTTCCTCATTCTTATCCTTGCACACCTGGCTTATCGCATTAACCCTGCAGGTTCCGATATAGTTGAGAGCGGTTGCACTGCATCCAAACAGATGGACATGATCTGGCTACCTCACCTTAACAAGATGTCCCTGCTGAACACCATCTGCCAAAATATCTCCACTCTGCCAGGAGCAGGATGAGGAAGCATGTATGAGCGTGAACTGACTGCAGAAGCTAAGTCAACACATTCTCAGTCCCAGCTTGTCACATTCTGACCCCATCTTGTTATACTTCAGTGAACTGGGTACCCCTTTAGTGTTGTTTTTTCACCTTGCAGGGTGGTACTTTCACATGGCAAATTGCAAAGGTGAAAGTATAAACACACTAAACAAAGTTTGCATTTAGAGGCATGTGAGGTGGTGGTCTAAACCATGACTTTCAGCTAGAAGGAACAAGATTCTCTCCCGTATAGGACTGCTATTTTATAGGTTTTATTTGTCAGAAATGTCAGGGTTAGGTTTTAAAAGGTAAACTTCTTCCATCTGAAACAAGCTTGTCTTCCAGTTTCTTGTCCCGCCACAGTGACAACACCATCATCTGCTAATTTTCTCACAGCCTGTATTTCAAACACTGAGGTAATTGCAGATGGTTGAAAAGATGTAATTCGTTTACACTGACCGACAACAGAAATCGTTTGGTTTGTTGATCATTTGTGAAGAAAATAAACAATAAATTACTTCATAACCTGAATCATTGCGCACCAAATCCTAATCTTGCCCTTTTGTCCTTTTATGTGGAAATTTACTGCAAATAGTGGGTGAACTGTGTAAACAGAGCTGATCATAAAGATGAATACCAATTTCCTTTAATACACTAGCAGCAAAACATTATGTGAATTTATTACATTTTCCTCCTTTATTGCAGTTCATTGAATAAAGTGATGAAGTACAATTAATGTTAATAAGGCTTCAGTTTGAGGTTTAATAACAAACTTCTCCAAGTGTCAGATTTTGCAGTGTTTTTCATAATTTCAGGGATTAATTCCTTTTTCATTTCACACTTATGCTCATATTGTTCGTACTTGTTGGATTCTTTCTTTGCTTGATCCTGTTTCCACAACTGAAAAATGTGCTTGTTAAAACTTGAGATAAGTAATCATTTCCTGCCTAAAATTCATTTAGAATCACTACCCTCATCTTCAGGCTGCATGGCGCATTGACCCAAACTCTACTACACTGCCAGTAACAATAATTTCATCAGTGAATAATAACATCCAAGCTCCCATACATGAATAAGTCATCCAGGAACACAGGATATTAGTCTAATTAGATTTTCTGGCTGGAAGAGTATTAAAGTAGGTTAGACACAACTGAAACAACCAGCCACATCTCAAAGAGACTCAATAGCTATCTCTGTGTATGTGAAAGTAGGAGTCATTCACTGCAGAAGCTGTCACAAACTGGGCTGCATGGCTGGGAAAACAAATGGAGATGTAAGCAAGTCAATTTGGTTAAAAGAAGATGTAAGCGGGGTGGGCTAGAGGGGTGTCATGCTGTATGGTGCAAAAAAAGAAAGGAAAAGAAAAAAGGGTGTCAGCTAGGACACAAACTGAGCTTCAAGAGCACGTTTAAAAGGATCACTGCCATACTGGGCTCAGGTGTCGGCAGTTTGAGAGGTGTTCCCATCTGCCAACACCTCGTCTCCAGTACCTGCAAGGAACACTGCCACAAAGCAAGTAAGAACCAGACGGGGAGACAGAACAGAGAAAACGAGAACAAAGAAAAAGAAAACAACCCAGAAACAAAGGAATAAAGGAGTCATTTTCACCTGAGCATTATCCAGGACCAGCAGATCTGTTCTCGTCACCTGTTAGAAGATGGCCAACAATAGTTCGCTCATTTTTAAAATACCCTGCGATGCCATGGCAGCAGTGATATGAAGCAAAAATAAAGCACTTGTTGCATGCCAAAGGTTTTCTTGATGTCAAATTCAGGCCAAAGCCACACTATAGATTTTATACACACTGCCAGCATACAAAGAAAAGTTAAATAGAGTTTAAGTTTTGAATACAAAGGTAAATGTTTGTTGAATGTTTCCACAAACATTAATGTCTATTACAGATAAGTGAACCAGTCTGGAGCTACAGCTGCAATAATAACACAGTCACTGAGGCAGGGCAGTAACTGTATACTTAACTGTGCCAAAGGCTAAATGGTTATCTCAGACTCGAGCCCCCATACATGAACTATTAAAAACAATATAATAAACATACTAGTTTTAAGGTCACTGATTAGAATTTAAATGAAGTCATGTTTGAGTGACGTTAAATAAGCAGTAAAAATAGAGACATTAATAGAAAAAGATATTTTTTAAAAACTTGTTTAGGAATCTATACCACAAATGGAAAAAAGCAAGAAGTATTGTTTACATTAAATTTATGACATTTATAATCTACACATAATTTCTGTCTCATTGTGTGTTGCATGGTGAACGTATGCTTCCCTGGACTGTTACAGCTGTCCTCTGCCCTCAGTGTCAAGAATATGATTGTATATAGCGTGACATTTAACGAAGCTCGACACTTACCCAGATGTGTAAATGTGACACTAAGGGGTTATTAGCAAGCATACATATGTGGTCACTTTGGAGGGAGAGACCAGTGTCAAAAATGCCCAAACTCAGTGTATCACAGCACCACTGCTAAAAGACACTTTGGAATTTTGAGACAAAAGCAGTTATCACAAAAAGTCAGTATTTAATGCCTGGAAAAGAGAACGGGCTGGTGAAAACCATTACAAATCAATAAATAAGTCAAGAAATCCCTAAACACAAAATACAAGTATAAAATGTCTTCACTTTGACATGGGTTGCTGACAGTAAGTTTGGGGTTTCACTGTGTTTTAATGTTGCAGTGGTGGTGCAATGTTTGACTGACATTTTATTAAAAAAGGATCAAGGCCTTGGGGCTCAGTACACAGTTAATTACATTCTTTGGTGCAGCTAAAATTCCTTATTTTAATCTGGGGATTTTTCAGCAATGCGACAGTCATTCTTAGGAAAACAGAGGTTGGTGATCGCAGCACGACCACAATTATAGCAACCTTGTACAATGAGCTTGCAATCTACTTTTGAAATAGCTGCGTTGAAGACAGGGACCAAGTCTGTTGCAACTTTGGTGCATGGAGATGGTGATGAATCAGCAATAAGAGTCAGTCTGCTCTCCGTTTGCAATTGAATGGAGTCAAGTCAGCAATTACATGCAATCTGTTTTTGATAAATTGGTGATTAACTGTGATAAACTGGCAAAAATCTCAAATCTGTTGCAAATCTGTCGGCATCTGCATACACCGAACTTCACATTAAACCAAAATTCACATTAACTACCTAAATTCAGCATTCAGCCAGAACCTCACAGATTTGAAACAGAAATTTAGAAATTCAATTCAGTTTCATTTATATATAACCAAATCACAAGAACTCTTGCTTCAAGGTGCTTTATATCGCAGGGTAAAGACCATACAATATTAGAGAGAAAACACCAACAATCATTCTATTTTCTTAAATTATTCTATTTATTTGTAAATTTATTTGTATTGGTTATCACAGTTAGATTAACATCTGAAAGGCCTGGGCTCAATTCCACCTTGGCCCAGGCCTCCCTCTCTCTCTCTCTCTCTCTCTCTCTCTCTCTCTGTGTGGGTTTTCTCCGGGTACTCCGGTTTCCTCCCACAGTCCAAAGACATGCACTTACTGGGGTTAGGTTAATT
>JAVDPK010001527.1:97185-129923 GCA_034780415.1 Cichlasoma orientale
TTGCCCCCTCCAATATGGCGGTGACGTAGGCATACGTAGGCAGCGATCAATGCGGTATCTATGTATATATATCTATGATGACTCCGCCCATCGCGCTTAAAAAAAGAACAAGAACCCGATGACGTCGTCACGGGGACGGTGCTGGTGGTGGTGAAACCGACTCAGTGAAGAAAAGAAATGGCGATGCTCGGAGGTTTTAGCGCAGCACAGCACAAGAAGAACGTCTCTGACGGGAGCAGCGACGTGTCCGAATTCGTCTGTCCAGTTTGCCTCGAAATTTTCGAGAGCCCAGTAACAACACAATGTGGACATACGTGAGTATTTTGCCGTATATTTTCGATCGCCCTCCCCCTAACCCACGTCTGCCACCAACGATGCAGTGAAAAGAGGCAAAAACAATGGAGGAAGAGGCTTCAGTTTAAGTATGTCGTCGCACCAGAGTCGCAAAATATCGACCTTGCGAGCGTCTGTTCATGCTACGACCTGGTTTTTCTCTTTTTCTCTCTCGAATATGTGGCAAAAACAGTTCCAGCTTGCTAAATCAGTTTCAGTTTTGTTTACATCAAAAAGGAGGCCTCACTTGGGAGTTGTAGTTTAGATGTGTATTGCTGTAAGTCTTGAAACTGCTTTAAAGAACTACAAGTCCCTGCGTCTTCTCAAGATAGGGGACTTTCCATTAGATTTACAGGAAGGTCTACTTAGTAGCATAATAAAGGATCTTTTTAGTGACATTTGTTTGTTTTGATTTTTTTTCTTCCATGTCAGACCGTAAAGAGAATTGTTGCATGTTTAAAAATGCCTCAGGTTACCAGAACCCAAATTAAAACTGACAATTTATCTTGTTCAGCATCACATTCTTTCACCCATCTCTTGACAGGTTCTGCCACAGTTGTTTGCAGGAATGTCTGCGTCCACAGAAGCCTGTGTGTGCTGTATGCCGAGCCACTCTGGGCCACTGTACTAAAGCTGCTGAACTCGAGGCTCTCATTCAATCTTCTGTGGCAGCCTGTAAGGGATGTGGCGTGCAGGTATGTGTGACTAAAAAGCAAAAGTGAAAATGTTGCTGAACTGAATGATATTGTTGTTGTTTTAAAAACAGAATGATGTTGACAGATTACTCCCATATGCTCAGTTTGAATTTCTGTCTTTATATTCAGATAGTAGCAAATTGCAAACACAAGCCAACACTCTAATGTGTTGTCACATGGTGGAAGTTACTGATTGTATAATTTTGTTTGGTGGTTTTTTGTTTTGTTTTTTTGTCTTCCTCCCCACCCCGACAAGGTTGGCCTTTCTAAGATGAGAAGCCACACTGCTGCCTGTTCAAAATACCAAGAGTACATTGAGGAGGGAGTAAGGACAACTGCACAGAGCCAGCCTGCCATTGTCAGGTGATGCTAAAAGTAGAACATTTATTTGCTATTCCCTTCATAATAAAAGCTAGATAATTTACACTGTAGAGTTGGACTTTGTGCAATCGCTGCTGCTTGTTGGATTGCATAAATTAAAGATCACCTTTGGACCAATACCAGTCCAAGGTAAAAAGGAAACAAGTGCAGACCTGTCAGTGATTTCAATGAGATGACTTGACACAGCAGAAGGTACAGAGGGAATGGAGCTCTGTTGGCCCAATCAAATAAATGCTAGGATGCATTTATGGAAGAAGTGCCAAATTGGAACTGTTTACCTCATCTTCATTGTGATAAATGATAAAATAATATCTTCACCTTTGATAACACAGGGATTTCACACTCAACAGTCTTGATTAAAAGAGAAAGGTATTATGATGTAAGCTCAAGTACCTACTAAGCATTCTGTATTTTACCTCTTATAATTTGCAGTCAGATTTTTGCCAGAGTATATAGAAGACCGTATAACCTCTGTCTTTAGATAACAAGATCTTTGACAAGTTGTATGAAAGTGGATCTTTTTTTTATTATATTTAAATGTTACATTTTTATGACAGCTCCTGGAGAAAATTACAAGAAGATGGTTTGAGAAGCTGTCATTTGTAATAAGATTATGATGACTAATCAGGAAGTTGCCTTTGTAGTAGCTTTTTATTTTTTGTTTTTTAGCCAGATGGAGGCTGGAACAGCTGCCTTTAAAACCGAGGATCAACAGATTGTGACATATTGGGCCAACACTGTTTAAAGAAATAAACTGAAACTACACTTTGTTTATTTTGGTATTTAATCATCCCATCCCTTATGCCAGGAAACAGATTAATCCTTATTATAAAAATATATTTGAACTGTTATTCTTTTCTTTAACTTTCCAGTGTAATGTTGTTGTGACAACAGATAAAGACCGGCCACTGACTGTGGTAAATGTCATCTTATTTGTTGATGAGTTGTCAACAACAAGGCCTCTTAACAGCTGGTACTGAAGTCAGGTTGTTATACTGGTTAAATCCCTATTTCAAGCCATAAAAAGTCAGCTATTATATTTATTATTAAATCTCGTTTGTGCTGTTGTTGGGATAAATATATATTGCTATCAAACTATTTGTTTTCCGTTACCGTTCCAAGTTCAATATTCATGTAGCTGAGAAATAAACTTTTTTTTTATATGAAACAGATCAAAATGATAACTCACTATTGTACATGTTGTTATTTCTGTTTCACTTCCACAGTCCAGTGCCAAATCGCTACACCTTCACCTGCCCCTACTGCAACTGCCAGAACCTCGACCAGGACGGCCTGGTTGAACATTGCACTACCCAACATGCTCGAGATGCACGCCAAGTAGTAAGAAATCCACTCAGTCATACTTCCATCAGTCATTTAGAGTTTCCACACACTTTCTGGCTTCAGCCGGGTTAATATGTCTCATAGATCGTTTTATTACCGTCATCTTTTCTTTAGGTGTGCCCCATCTGTGCCTCGATGCCTTGGGGGGATCCTAACTACAGAAGTACTGACTTCTTCCAGCACCTGAAGATCAGACACACTTTCTCATATGATACATTTGTTGTAAGTAAAGCACCATCTGTTTTTTGTTTTGTTTTTTTATGTTAATAAATGCTAATTTAACGGACTTCTTTTTTTTTTTTTTTTTCCTCATATTTATGACTTCCCAGGATTACTCCACAGATGAGCACACAATGATTCAGGAGGCTTTACAGCGCTCCCTTATGGACCACTGAAGTGTGAAAAACAATCCACGTGGTGGAGGGAATCCAGTGAAATGAAGGGATGATGGTCTTGAAAAGACAGAAACACAGTGTCATCATTCATCTATAATGAGGATGGTGGTACTGACTTATTATGGGTAATTATTTTCATAGGGAACTGGTATCGTAACTATGAATATATAGGTTTATTATTCTGAAAATAAATAACGCAATATGGTTTAAAAAACAAAACATGCACACCTTGTACTGTTTTGATTTAGCAGTAATACTGTGTTTCTGGTGTGATCACTTATCCCCCCCCTCCCCCTCAGCTGAGTCTGTAGACTGGATAGTTTGTTAGGTATCTGCTAAACTATGTTTGTTAAGCTGTTTGTTTATTAATGACATGGTGTCATCTAGCAAAAAACTTCCAAACTTGTGATTTAAAAATTCTCCATTATCAATACTTGATGTTATGAGAGGGTGTAACCACTAGGTGGCTGCCTGTTGCCAGCAGACAACAAACTTCACTCAGTGAAGTCATCAAGTAACAGAAATGTATATTATTCTACCCGAGTGACTCTGCATGTTTATGCAAAAGATAAAAGGATTTTTTTTGTTTTTGTTTTGATTGAGGCATTTCAGCAGATGGAAGCTCTGTCTTTTCAATGCTGTTTTTGATTGGCGTGCGCGTGTGTGAGTGTTAGAGCGTGGGTGTGTTCATGCTGTTTTCACAAATCTACTGGTAAGAATAAATGATGAGGGTCAACCACAGCCAGAGATGGCAATTTTTGCTTTATTGTAATGTTACTCCCTTATCTCTTTGTGCCTGCTGGTAGATCTTGTTTCAGACTTCCAGAATTCATAGGGCTAATAGTTCATCCACTGAATCTACAGATGCAAATAGGAGAGAAAAAAAAAACATCAGTCTGTTTGGGTCAATTGGGTCATTTTCATTTGGTTGCATGTTTCTTGGCCACAAGAGGGCAGTAGAGTTCTACCTTTCTTTGATAATACGACAACAGCCGGATCTAATTGAAGACAGATTCATTCTATAAATGTGCTTTACCCAGTGCTTTGTTCTCCACTTTGGTTTTGTTTAAATGGAGCATACAAAATCTCACTGGTCTTTGGGTGTTTAGGTTTTGGTGGGGTTATTTGTCATAGTTAAAACAAAATAACCACAATTTCAGTTTATGCAGTTGATGAAGTGACATGACTTTAAATGTAACTTATTGATGTGTGTTTCTCATGCCCAGTGTCTTGGATAGTCTTAACTAAAAACACTCCAATTTGTTGTGCCGTTCACTTTTTTTCTGTTACTTCAACAGCTTTGAAAAACAAAAATCCATGCTCCATTATTTGTATGTTTCCAAAAAAAGACAGCATGTTAAGTTAGGGGGTTAAAAAATCAGTACAACTTTGCTTGGTTTTTACTGGATGTTTTTTGTCTTTATTTACAATTGTGATATTTTTTTTTCTTTTTCTTTTTTTTTTTACACATCAGTGATGCTTTAAAATTACTTGTAAGATCAATCACATACAGTAGAACAAGCTCCTTTGTCTTCTACCAACAAGTAAATAACAACAATCCTAACACAGCAGATTAAGTAGCTCTAGAGCAGAACCTCAATGCCTTCTCACCTGGTCTTTGGTTCCACTTAGAATTAGATGTTTGTTTGTTTTTGTTTTTCTCTAGTGCAATGTGTAATAATTTTGTATGTGTTTCTAATGTTTAATGACTTTTTCCCCCCGTCTCCCTCACTATATCTCTCATTCTCTTTTGTCAGCCCTACTGTCAGCAGGTGCTAAATCCTGATAAATTAAAGCTCTTTAATTATTTAAACCCTGGCCCCAGAAATCAGGAGCAGTGATTTATACCTGTGTGTATGAGACATGTGGGGGAAGAAACAACACTCAGTGCTGATGGATGACCAGTGTTTGTGTGTGAGCGAGAGAGAGCAAAAGGATTTAAACAGAAAGTACCGTTCACGGCGCTTCAAGAACTGGACCTGCTCAGTTCTTATAGTCCGGCTGTGAGCAAAGCCAGAGGGGAAAAAAGCAATTGTGGATTAAATATGGCGAGCTTTCTACAAGCCTTCGCTTATGTATTTGAAATCAAACCAGGGTCGCGACATACTTGCAGAGATCTTGCGGTGTGGTTTTGCATGTATGCGTAACTTCATGATGAAACTCGGGGCTCTTCGGTGTACATTGTCCTCAGAGAGAGAAAACCCTCTCGTCTCTATTCTTTCCTCCTATTTTTTTTATTATTTTTTTTGTTTCTTTTATCTGTAATTACTGTAGCTAAATGATTTTACAGCTTTACACCTAGCTCTACAGAGAATCTCACCCACCAAAACTTCTTGATGTTGTCCCCCCTTTCTTATCCTTTCTTCTCGTTATGTTCCCCCAATCAGGTTTTTGCTCCTGGCAGATAGAGGAGTGATGTTAACTGTGAGAGAACTAACGAGATACTCGAGCGCTTCTGGGCAGGAAGGAAGTCGAGCTGAAAAACATGGCAGGGAGAAGTCTTTCTTGTCTGTTTGGTGGCGCAGCTTAAAAGGGAGAGGGGGGCCAAGGTGGGGAATAGGAATAGGAAGAAAGAGGGGGGAAAAAGGGAAGAGAAGTGAACACATTGAATAAAAATTTCATAAAGTTCAGTGTGTGGTTTCTTTGATGCGAGCAGTAGATGGTGTGTGCAGTCTGCAGGCTCTGTAGAGGCAGCAATTAATGCTACATGTGCCCAAAGGCAAACTGCGAGAGGCATGGGGACGGTGGCTTGTTTTAGAAGTGTGTCGTACCATCACTATACCCGAGACACCTCTCCGCCATCTTTTGTTTTCATTCACTGTATTGTAAACCTCCTCTTCCACCTGAACACTGATTTAAACTCTACTCTCCCGAACTTATGTACGAGTTCGTATTGTTGATGCCCGGTAGCTGCCTAAATTGTTTTCCCCACGACAACAGTCGCACACAAACACAGCAAACATTCAACCAGCAAATTTGTGAGATTCCTGAAATTTCACCCTCGTGAGTCATGTCATAGTGAAAGCCTCCACTCTTAGAAAAAGGGGCGAAGCAAGATTTCATCTGTTTGCTTTTTAGCATAATTCTGAACAGATTTAATTTTGTTACAGATCCAAAAATAATGGTTTTCTTCCAGTTTTAGGCTTTTTCTCAACTCTCCTGCTCTACATTTTGCTGACAAATCTGGTCAGAGGAAAGGAAATAAGTCAGGAAGACTACCATCACGTGATTATTTTGGTGAACATTCTAGCATGAAAAGAGTGATGTATCCGAGACCTTTAAAAATATAGTTTTCTAACATATGTAATGCATTTCTGGGGTGACAAGAGACAGGAACTCCTGAAATGCCTGGAAAGTTTTGTCTCTTGGTCTGTTTCCCTCTAGTTTTTGCTGAGGCAGGTATCTGTGATGAGGTGTGGGGCGTGTGAGGAGAGCATTGGGAGTTTGTTCACCGAAAAATTCCTCAAAGTCAGGAGAAACAGGAAGAGCGGGAATCCTGCCACCCGGGTGCTGCAACTCGGCAGGTCGGTCCTCTCGAATGTTTGAACAGAAAGTGCCAGTGGGCTTCCCCGACATCAATACTAGTTCTACACCAACTCATCTTCCGCTTTTAAACTCTTAACAACCGACCCCCTACCCCAGCCAGACACACACACACACACACACACACACACACACACACACACACACTGCTTGTCTTCCTAGCCTAAGAGGATCGAGTCTTAACTTTGATTTAATAACGCCTGCAACCAACTTGGCCCTGTATCAGCTGAAGTGAAACTTGCATATCTTGTCCGTGCACATGTTCTATTTTCGTGCCCTGTAAAGCCTGACTCCTGCCAATGTTATGCCAGAGGTACTTAGAATTTTAAGGACAACACACTTTATCTTTATTATTGTCTCTAAAAGCACCCCCCGCTCCCCCCCTTATGGGAAATCAAATTCAATATACTGGAAGGAAAAAACGATTTGGTATGTATTTTGTTTATCCAAGCAAAAGATTAATTCTTCTCGAAGCTACAATGGAGTGTGTCCCTCCCTGAATGTGGCTGCTAAAGCATCGTGGAAAAAAGCCCTCGCCTCAGTTTTAGGGGCCCCTCTAAAAGCTGGGAAAGTTCTCAAAATCACTGTTTCTGCAGAAATATTCTCCTGGAAGTGAAAATGAATATGAAGCACGTTGATATAATTATCAGGAGAATTGCTAATCATTGCTTCCTTATTTATTTATTTATTTGAAATGCACACAGCCGCTGTACTAATATTTGAAAGTTAAGTCCTCTAAGGTGTTAAAAAGGGGGGAAAAAACAGCAGGGTGAGCGAAATCCCTGGTGTGTGTGTGTGTGTGTGTGTGTGTGTGTGCGTGCACTGGTGTCACAATGGAGTATTAGGCCAAGTGAGGCAAATTGATCTAAATCTTGCTCTCCCCTCTCTGTACCACTATAGACCAACTAAGATGTGTGGAAGAGAGCAAGGCCCAAGGCTATTATTCTCCCATTAATTTTTCCATTTGAAATCAAACCTCAGCGGGCATGCATGAGGGAATCAGAGGAGGGGGAGAGGACTACAGTGGGGATAACCTTATCAGGATCTTTTTTTTTTTTTTTTTGGCGGGGGGTGGGGTGGGGGGTTACAAATGTTGGTAATGTCCAATAGGGGAGGCAATTTCACTTTCAAAGGAATCCTTCTTATTAAAGTGCTGCCTGCTTTTGCCCTTATGGTCCAGAACAGCCCAAGGGAAAACTGCCCGACATTAAGATAGTTTGTTTCTGTTTTCTAGCTATGCGGTTATGAAGAATACACAAAGACAAAGTAGACTTTGATTGGGTGGATAAAAAAAAGTTATTGATATTTTTTTCTGTCCATCTAACTCACTGACAAAAAGAGTCAAACTCACATCTCTATGGTCCAGTAAATCTATTCCACTTTCTTCATACAGCACATTTTGTGTCTTTATAATACCTCAACACACACATTAGGGAGACCTGTTAAACTCCGTTCCTCCATCCTACCTACCCACATAACCACACACCACCTCGACCTCACACTTCCTCTTCGAGGCTCCTTCAGTTCATCATTTCTCCCCACCCTTTCCCCCCCCTCCTCCTTTCTTTGAAAAAGCACCAGTGCTTGCTAATCTGTCAATCAGATGTTGTCCTGTTGTGGCGATGATGGGGGTCCGTGACGGTGTTCCGCACACCTCCTGCGGCTCGCGGCTCGGACTGGCTCGATGATTAACCAGGCAGGTAGTGAGTCAAACTGCTGACAGCATAAACACACTGACAGCTGATTTGAAAGACAATGGTCCCACTCCCTCCACTTAACTTGTCACAGCAGTCAAAGCACCTTCTCACTAAACTTGTGGCATATTGGGGAAGATGGAGGGAAACACTGGTTTAAAGCGTTGCACTCATACATTTTTTTTTAGACATTCACATTTAAACAACAAAAAAAAACATTTCTAAAGATTGGAAGTAGTTATGTTTGCACAGAAGTGATCATAACGTAATAATTTAGAATAATTATAAAGAACAACTACTGAAGGATTGATAAATATTTAAAAAATGCAACTCAAAATGGTAAGAAAGGAAACTGGTTAGTTACCAGAGAAAGCTTGTCCTAATAAAGGTCCACCATAACCATATAATGGTATGTATATTTAATGTATTATTTATATTCTATTAAGTACTGTAGCTTGTTATTCTGGCAGTGATATCAGCTCCATATGGGAAACATTACTTTTAAGCTCTTGCAAGTGTATCTCCAGAAGTGAAGGCCAAAAACAGCAGCACAGCACTGCCTTGGATCTCAGATTAATAGTCCAACGCTTCCCAATTATTAACCATGTCTGTTTTGTACCATTCACATTCAAAGCTTTTTGCCTCCCTACACTTCCTGTGCTTTGTATTTTGAGCCTTTACAGGAGGGAATGGACGATGCAGGCAGATCTGTCAGTCAAACTGCAGCCCCCGACCACCAGTCGCTGCCCAACAGGCTGTCGTCCATATACCTCCATCGGCTCCGGTACCTCCTCGGCTCAATGAGTAACTAACCTGCAGGTACTGAATCAAACTGCTGACAAGCACATGAAGGGGAGCGGAGGGGTGGGGAGAAGGGGACTGTGTAGGTGGATTGATAGAAAGATGAAAAGGGAGAGGAGGATAGAGATGACAATGGCATTATTTCATAGCCCACCTTGGTGATGTAACCTTTAACTTTGCATAGAAAGATGGGTTCCTTTCCTGCTGGTCCAGCCACAGTTTTTTTTCCTGTTTTCGCCTCATTTCTCCCCCTCACTCTCTAAGTGGCGAGCTTTGATGGGCTGTCCCTGTCTCTCATCTTGTCTTCTTAGACAGATGAGTGCTGTCAGTGCTGTCATCACTGCCCAGCTAAACATTAATGACTCTCATGCCTGACAAGTGTTGGCGGGGCAGAGAAGAGGTGAAAGGGGGACGCCTCTGGACAAAACAAGGAATGAAAAGCAGAAGTGATGGCTTTATCTGCTTGACAGATTCTCCTTTGTGTCTCTGAACTTGTGTATATGTATGTGTGCCATCAGCAGATTCTTGGCTTGACATGACGGTTTTATTGCCCTGTTTTTCTTCCCCTCCGAGGAGATGAACCTCTTTGTATTCCCATTGCCCCTCATCCTTCCTACTGGCATTGCTGACATTCCTTCAAGTATCTGTGTGTATGTGTGAGTGCGTGTGTATATATATACGCTGGCTTGTGGTGTCTGTGCCAGTCGTAGTTTGGAGGGTCGTGTTTGTTTCCTTCGTATCCTCGTGTGCTTTCTTGAAGAGAGCATCCTGAACTTTGATGTTGGCGCCCGTGATGGTGATGACGGCAGGTCACAGTGAAAACTCGCCCCAGAGGGACGGGTAATAAGAGGAGAAAGGAATGGCAAGAATAGAAGAGGTGGAATTTAAATGGAGGGAAAGGTCTCTGCTGGTGAAAGGATCTGTGCAGTTTGGATGTTGGAATAACTTCTCGCCCCGTCATGCTTTCTCTGAAGAAATATAGCATGGATATATTTTCCTTCTGTACTTCTGCTCTGTTCTTCCTTCCTACTGTGGTCACTCTTTCCGCACTTCCAGTGCTCTCTGTGTCTCTCACTCTTCATGTTGTCACTCAGGCCTTTAGCCTCTTTTCCCTGCTTTCTTTTGAATTATTAACTCCCTGGCTCACCGGGGTGAATGGGTACTGCTGAGTAGACACAGCACAGATCCGGCTTCTCATCGCCCACATTTTGGATGCAAAGAGAATTACACCGCCGGTGCCCTCGCCCCTATGCGCATTCACACACAGCCAGATGCATGCATTCAAAACTGTTTATTAATATGACCAGTTGATAGTTGAAAAGAGCGATAAACACACGGGTGGTTATGTGTTTCTGCTCAGCATTCCTTTACTGTAGAGCTGCAGGCCTCCCGCGGAGCAGCCGCCCACTCGCCCTGCTTACTTCTCCCCAGGCAGCCTCTATCTCTTCTGGGTTCCCGGAGCAATGATTAACCTGGTTCTGATCAATGCTTCTGCTGACTCTGATACATCACTGGTGCCTTGCAGCTGCCATGTAAAGGAAGCGTCAAGTCTGTCCTGCTCATGACAGAGTATATCCACTCCATCACTTAGATCGGGACATGCACTCAGACGCACAAATGCACACGCACACACACACGCGCACACAGGGTGGTCAAAACAGTTACACCTGACAACAGCAGGCAATAGTTTGGTGTAGTAATTCTATATGAATACTACTCCTGGCTGCACCTTTTAGTGTTCTGGTTATGTTGCATCTACATAGTATATTTATCTTGGTGTTGTGTTTAATTCATAGATGTTGTTTGAAATGTCTAAAAAAAAAAAAAGCCTAATGTTTAAAATTGGAGGAACTTTGGGCAGCATTTAGATGAGTTCGATTCTCTGCTGAAGCTGAGACTCAGGATGATGTTTCACTAAAATACTTTTTTTTTGTGTGTGTGTAAGCAGTTTATGAGGAGGAACATAAAGAGGGCTTAAGAGAATGAGATAAACATAGAATAAAAAGGAGAACGAAGAGAGGGACTGTCGCTCGTCACCCAGTGGTCCTTTACCTCGACAGCAGGGGGAAGACCTGATTTCCTGAAGATGACAGGAAACACAATAGCAGAGTGTTCTGTCAGCACATCCTACTCAGAGAGCCAGGTTAATGATTCTGCAGCCACAGCTGAGCTGGAGAGAGCGATGAGCGGAGGGAGGAACGGGAAGAAAAAGAAGGTGGAGGGAGCTGGCACTCAGCTACACTTAGGCCCTCATTACAGCTGTATTAGGAATGATAGTGTGTTTTTGTCATTTTAATTACCTTTAATCTGATGTCTTCATACTCGCGCCGCTCATTAATGAGGCAGAACAAAAACTACATGTCACACGCGTTTAGCTCGTATCCATGCTATCAGTCATACAGTTAACATGGGGAGATGTTCACTGACTTCAAGAACAGTGTTGCAAATCTCTCTGTATAGTGGAGGACCTTTTAGGGATGATTTCTTTTTTTAACATGATAATAAGAAGAGCTTAATGTGAGTTGCCCTACAGTGTTTCCTTGGGAGGCAAAAACCACAGCAACATTATCCTCAGCCACAGAAATATTCAGCACTATATTGAGTAATTAATTAATGGAACATTTTTCATTCAGCAGGGTTCACTGTTCATTCCCATTTTCCTGTTGATATTGTATAATCATGCATGCGATAAAAGACACCCCTATTTATAGTTTTCAGCTGATTTCATACATCTATTAAAAAAAAAATTATACACAAGCATCTTTCTTGCCCTTAAATCTGAGTGTTTTTTCTATACTTTGTGTCTGATTAGAGTTGTGGTTGCCGTTTTGATGTCAAAGATGACGATGAATTAAATGGTTTACAGTAAACGGGAATGTGTAGAAATTAGCGTATATCACCGTCAGAGTGGCAGGGGAATGGGGGGGGGGGTGTGCCTACACCCCTCGTCTCCATACCGCGACTCGGTTAAACTATTAACCAACTGCTGCTTAACAATATTGCTGGCTGGTGTGTGGAAACAGGAGGGATCAAAGTTATCATGTAGGAGAGAAAGGTGCCTTTCACTGGGCCTATACAGCCTGTCCACTCCATCTTACCAGCCCATTCAGAGCAGCTACCCAGAGCAGCGCGTGAGACACTCCCATCCTCCCACTCCTCACCTACCTCATTCTACTCTCATTTTTTATTCCTCATCCTTTATTTTCACACTTCCTCTTCCTGCTTTTCCACACTCATCATTCCTTCATGAGCGTGGTATTAAATAATTATTTATTTCCATCAGAAAAGCATCTGCATTTCCCTCCCTTCGCATACTGTCCATCCATCTCTCCATCTGTCACCTGGTGGAGTAATCACATCCACATTTGATAAGGCTGGTTAGGTGGGTCATAAAAAGTTTATGCTTGTGATGCTGGAGTCTCATTTATTATCCCTGCTAATGTAGCAGTTGGGAGTGGGAGGAGGGGGAGGACAGAAAGAGTGCGAGTGGTTGAGAGAGCCACCACATTAAGAGATCATTACTCCTCTATAGGCTCTGTCCCTAGCTTTCAATGCTAGATAGGTCCTCTTTATGCTTTATGCCCTTGATGAATCCAGTCCTGTCTGTATTTAAGTGTTCTATAGCTACTAGGAGTTCAAGACACTTACGGCACAGGAGGCAGTTACCACAACACCACTGGCTTAAGCCCTAATGCTTGTGTGTATTTCCCCTACACTTACTTCAGCGGTAACTGTGCTGGCTTTTAATTCACATTGGTCAGTTAGAAAAGTGATTCCTCACAGTGGACTGCAGTGATGATTCCTGACCAGACACCGACTTTCTGAAAAGTTCCATAGTCTGCTCATTTTTAGGAAGGTTTTTGTGCAACATTCTAAGGCTCCATGTGAAACCAGCTGCATTTCCTGGGGGCATGAAGTGTATTAAATGATATGGGTGGAGATATTTGGTTCTTATTGCACTAAAACTAGCAATAAAGTGATCTTACAAAAAGGGTCGTTTGTGCATCCAAATTCCATCACACGTCCTCCAGCTGCTGTAAATACTCAGCAGCAAAACAATTACACGTTTCTCCTGTTTCCAGAGACGCGCTGCTTTTGGGGGAAATTAAAGAAAACAGAACACAAAAAGTCGGTGACCATCTTAACATCAGCTACACAGGCATCTTGTCTATGTGCGTGTCCGAAAGCAAGTGTAGCTCTTGGATTATACTTGTGGATCTGGTGAAGTTACAAAAAAAATTGGAGGGCACACATGGAGACATCCACAGGGAGACTCATGCATTCAGCCTTGGATGATAAAATTTGTGTCTCCCGGACCCAAGCAGAGACTCGCACAGTCACAGACATGAGATGGACAAACACATTTTTTGCTGACAATCGGAAAAACGACAAAATATTGTCACCCTTATACTTTAAATAGGTGATTCTAGGTTATCTGAAATGATGATCAAGCAATAGATGTAAAAAAATGGATGTTCTGTTTAAGGAAACAAAATGCCATGAGAGGAAGGTGTAGATGGGACAGCGAGGGTGTGCGGGTATGTATGAGTGTGTTATTGTTAGTGGAGGGGGGTTACCCAGAGGTATAGATAGTGATAGATTGGCTTGGGAGAACTGTGATGCAGATCCACTCATCAAGATTGATGTTCTGCCATTCTGCTTTAAGTGCAATTAAATTGGCCCCTGTGTTAAAAAGCCCAGCCGATAACGTGGCTGAAGCTGAGATTACGCTACATTTCCCTCGCGTGTTCCTCCACCTGCATTCCTGCCACAGCCACTCAGACATTTGCTTTACATTTTCAGCCCCCGCTGGACAGAAATTTTCATTGGGGAACATCCTGACCCATTCATCAGCCCTGATTTACAACTTTATGTACAGCTTGTGTTTTTTCCATATAGCCCGCAAAGTAGTTTTTCAATCAATGCTCCCTAAAAGTTTTTAATCACTTTCTGGTTGTTGTCTCACCACAGAATTGATCAATTGTACATTAGCGCATGTTTAATGTGTAATAATGTACGGTGATTACTGAGGGGAAGGAAGTTTAATGTCTTCATGAACAATTCTAACATAACTCATCTCGGGCAGTCAGGTTGACAAGCCTGTCTATTTAGCCTTAAAGCAATATTCTGAACTAAGGACAAGGTCGCTGCTTGTTTTCACTCCTGCAGCAGTGAACAGTCGCTAGCAACGGCTACAGTTTGATCAAAACGGTGCACTATGGAAAATCACTCTCACTTGTCCAGTCGCGTATACGCTCCATGATGTTCTCATTTTTCTGCTAAATGGAAATATTTGCAATAATTCAAATTGAACGTCGATCACAGTCCAATCCATCTCTCTTTCTGTCTCAGCCTCCATTCTGCCACAGGCCTCACCCACCTCTGTCAGTGTCAAGTTGTTAACCCCATGTCAACAGTGGCGCAGGGCGTATTTGGACCCGGTTGATGGATGGGTCTTGGTGGACTTGTCCCACGCAAACATATTCTCAGAGTCAGCTGAGAGAGGTGTAGCACGTGTGTGTCAAACCCTCCACCCACACACACACACATCCATCCGTGATCAAGTCTCTGGACTCAGGCAGTACGGTGCCCCTCTCTGTCACCTACTGACACCCAGTGTCTCCAGTTTAGACCCAGATGGGTGGAGCACTGACCCCACTGTCACAAATAAGGGAAAAGATTTTTTTCCCCCTCCAAATGCTAAACTTGACCCGTGTCCTTTGCATCATTACATTTTCCTTGTGAGGGCTTGACATCCTGTCCCCTTAACAAACCACTAAAATTAACACTGCCAGCACACCCCAAGGGAAAAATGTAATAATCAAGGGGAGGTCCATTACAAATTAGCATGATTGTTTCTTTTGTCATCGTAATAAGCATTTATTAAATCACTTATTGAAGTTTTTGTCCATTTTTATGTTGAAATGTGTATTTTTTTTTAGCATCTTTTTGATACTTGACGTTTTACTGATTTGTGAATGTCTGGGAATTCAAAACATAAATTTGTAAAGGTGTTCATCATAACAAAAAAATTACATAACATGAACTCAGAGAAACTCTTGCATGATTGATTGTATATGCAGTGTTTTGTTTTTGTACTCAAGTTGACTTCTTTTATTCGTTCTCTAAGCCTTTTCGTCATTTAGCACATGCTTGTTTGTTTTGTTTTTTTTAAGCCCGCTATCAAATTGATATATTTCTTTCATACAAACGAAACAGAAAAAGCAGCTGCAACATTACAACACCCTGTGCTACCGAACACATGGTTTGGGGCAGAGATGGCATCGGGACATGACTGATCACTCGTCAATATCACGAGTTCATCCAGCAACATTAGTCATCTGCACTGCATCCTGTCACTCCACACAGCTGCTTGCCGTCTCTCCCCTCCACCTCTCATTTTTCTCTTTCTGCCCAACTTTCTCTGTTCTTTTTATACCCCTCGCCAAATGTGCCGAGCTTCTAAGGCATTCCTGTCATGGTTTATGGAGGCTGAGGGTGAAAATAGGATAAATAAAAAGGAAGAGAGGAGAGTGCTGCGGCTCATACGTAGGCGGGCGAGTTCAGTTACATGTCATTTGTTCTCTTTTTGCTTTTTTGGAGCGGGGGGTTGTCATAATGTGTTGCGTTGTCTGCTATGGCTCGGAGGGTCAGATTAACCAGGATTCCCTCTTTGCTTTGGTCCCCTCACAGGGCACAATGACAGAGGCGATCCATCACTTCTGTCCCTAACAGAGTGGGGGTCAGTGGGGGTGGAGGCCATAAGGCTGGGTCTCGCTCTGGCTGGCTGATGGAGGGTTGTGGGGAACAGGATGAGCCTGGTTAAACTTTAACCAGCTCTCTTCCTACACACTGAAGACCGCATTAAGTCACCATTCTCTGCTGTGGGAGACTCTGATGTTTCGTCAGCCTGGGATCCATGACCCCCCCCTGCCCACTGGGGCCCCATCTCACCCACTCATGGCCCCGCGCCCACCTGCTTCCATATGGATCACCAAACTTTTGGACATAGTGTGGGAAGAAAAGAAGAAATGTGCCTCTGAGGTCTTGTCTTCATGTACATAAACCAAGTGGCTATATTAACCTAGCCCTCTGCACGTGCCATACAGACCTCTGATATACTAACCATGATTTCATATTCAAAACAGCCTTGTCTCCTTGTCTGTGGCACTGTCGCATGTGGTGTCGACACATTTTCACAGTGGATCAATAGCAGTAGTCAGGGGTTAGTCCTGGGGACACTGTGGTTACACGGTGAAAAATGATGGGTGGCCTTTTGATAGTCATTTAATACACAGTTGCACACTTTGATGGAATTTGGCAAAAGCTTCTCCCTGGTGAGTTAACAATGCGTACTGAAAATCATATTTCCATGGTGGCCCATTCAATCTTATCCCCCTGTTCCAGGAAAAATTGCAGTGACAAATGGGATGTGAGCACGCTCTGGGTGGCTGTGGGTCGCATCAGGTGCAGAGCAGGTTGGAGGTGTTATAACCCAATGTGTTCCTGTTCACTGGTCCAATCATCTTCATTGATTGAGCCAATGATTGAGAGGGTCCTGCCTTTTTTTTTATGAACAGGAGGAGCTGAAGGTTGAAGTGGATAAAGCATAAGGGAAAATGGCGAATACAGAATACACCAGTATAATCTCCTCACTTAAATGTGCATGTTTTAGGCATTTGACACGTCACAAAGGACATTACAATTTTTGTCATTTGTTTTAAGTATTATAGACACATGAATGTAGAGGTGTATTAGCCTACTTGTCAGTCATTTAATACTCTGTATTACTGCATTATGACCATGATAGTGTGAGTCATGTGACAGCCTGATTTAATTAGTTCTGATGATGTGACTCGGCACTCCACACACACTTAATAATGCAGTAATTTCTGCTCATTTGACAAGGAGAGGGTGAGGGAGTGACACTCTGAGGCAAAGGGACAGGGGCATGCCATTTGGAAAGTGGTTGAGTGAGGGGGGGGGGGGGGGGTGCACGGTTTGAAGAAAAACATCAGGAGCCAGGAACGGGTAAGGTGCTGCTGGGTGGAGGAGAGGAGAGGTGAGAGGTTTGAGAGCTGGGGAGCTGTCCATTTGTACAAACCTAAGAATCTGTCATGTGTCGGCTTGTGTTTTCTTCACTGCAACGCTGAGGTGGTTTTGACAGCCTGGACTTTCTCTCCTCCATCCATGCTGCAAATGACATTACGGAAATTGTATTTGCGGCGTTGCCTAGGCCAGGGACTCCTGGGAAAATGGCTGGGTCGCGGAGGTCAGGTACACAGGCAGGAACAGCTTGAGGAATAGAAGCAGGTAAAGAAAGCAAGTCAGAATGAACATGAGAACATTTATAATATACAGAAAGGCTATTCAGAAAACCTACAGTTTTAAACATACAGGTTCAACCATTAGGAAGATTAAAAAAGGAATAAATTAACAAAGCATTATAAGATAAAACGTGCTGTAATGCAGAGACCCTATTTTTTTTTCTCAACCAAATGCTAACTCACCTGGGCTGAGATGTACAGGGATTACTCCTTCCAGCATATATACACAGCTGTGTCTAAGATTTGCTACTCTTAGTCTCTCAGGGCATGCTCAGCCTCTTAAATATTTCAGTAGCAGAAATGAACTACTCTCTCAGGGGGTCAATCCTGTGCCTGATTGCCCTGGCCTGGCATTTATATCCTGGGTGCATCCAGGTCGACCTGGGCCAGACTACGGTCTCCACTTTGCAGGTCTATAGATCCCCAACATTCGCTAACAATGACCAAGGGAGCAGCAGGACCAGAGCTCCTCTATAAAGCACAATTACAAGCTAAAGGCCAGGATTTTGTGCTGTTATGTGTGTGATTTTCCCCTTTACAGCTCACAATCAATCTTTAATGAGCCATTGAATATTAACTGGATTTGTAGGAGCAGAGTGTCAACTCCCATGAGTGTAAGCTTGAGGCCCAAGGTTTAGCGACAGTGTCGATGGAGGGGGAACAGGGAGCGTTTGCAGCGTGGGGGTAGAATGTTTAACATGAGGTTTATATGCAAAAAGTGGATTTAGTCAATTATAATTACAATCATTCACCATGGGGAGGACAACCGGGGTAATTGTAGTCTTAGTACCCCCCTTGAAGCCACTACAGTAACAGTGCAATACAAAAGGACAAATACTGGTACAAAAAGGATGAGGACAAAATATTGAGAATTTAGATCCTAGAGATTTTCAAATTGTAACATTAGTAAAATCCAAGATCTGTAACAACATTGGCTGATTAATAGCATCCACTACAACAGAGCCCCTTGTCTGGTCCTTCACACAGGCCTCCTCAAGCCTAAAGCACAGCCTAGGCCCTGAAGCAGGCCCAAGGTAACTCTCGAGACCTTAACCCCCTGCCAAGAAATCTTTTGTCACTGCACTGCCAGCCACTGATTAATGGACGTAGTCTTGTGATCAGAAGACTCGGATGTGGTTGAGGTCCTGATCTTTCTGTGTCTGGGAGCTACAGATAGGTCTAGCGGACTGAGACAGATTAGGCCTTGATGCTGACCCCTATAGAGAGACCTCTGGGGTGGAGGAGCATGCCAGGGGTCCTGGGGATAATAGGGCCCCTCTCTCACCTTTTAAAAGAGAACATGTTTATAGCTACTTAGAGGAAATTGATTTGATTGTGCCAGAAACGCATGTGTGAACACCCCTTGGCACTTTTATTGGCTATTTGTCTTTGAAGTCACAGCTGGAGAAATTTATGCCCACATAGGGGTTTAGGAGAGTGGGTGGATTGGCTGTGTGTTTGTGTGTTTAAGAGAGTAAATATTAATATGTGTGAGCACATGCATGCATGTGTACATGTGTGTGCCATGCATGGAAGCAGGTCACAATAAGCGATGCACTGAAGGTGCACTTTAACTCTGTGTCGATCATTAAGTATCAACCCCAGTGACTAAAAGCACATAGTGGAGGTGCTGGTGGAAATAAAACAACAAGATTTGTTGGAACACATTAATTCTCTGAATTGATGTCAACAGGCAGCTACTTCCCCTGCTCATGTTTTCATGCTCCTGCATCTTGACTGTTAAATGACAAATGTTTGAGCATTGCCTTTTCCTCTGGGAATGTTTCAGTATTTTTAGTTTAATGTGCAGGAATGTTGGAAGGACTGACTCTTTCAATGCATTCAATCCGCAACTTCCTCCATTTCATTGTCATAACAGACACACGGCACCATTTTTGTTTACTATATATGGACTCATCATACCCACCCCTCCTCTCCTGCCCCAAATGTGAATGTGAGCAGAAATGGATCCGTATGCATCAGCCTTGTGACTGTTCCACAGCCCGTCCTCTCACTTAATATCAGCTGATCAGGGATCAGCTCCACAGACCAATCACAACCCTTCAGGATGAGTCTGTATAGCTAAAAGAATTGATGCATAGTTATTTATTGTGATGTAAGCTGTTAATTAAAGTTCGATCCTTGCTATCAATATAGATCAGAAAAAACACAGAGAGCTAAAGGCCAGCAAAGGTATATTAATCGGATGTGGATTTAAAGTAACAAGATGCACCGAGGATCTCTGTCATCAGAGCACATTACATTCTGCTGTGAGCGATGTCACCGCAAAGTGAAAGAGCTTTGTGAAGAGATGGAGGGATGATGGATCAAAAGAGTGCAGATGAGGAGCGTGCACTCTAGGGGGAAAAAAGACAGAAAGAGAGTAGTTGCTTAAAACAGTCTAATCTATGCAAATTAAAGAATTGTATCTATTGGTAATTGATTTACTTTGATGCATGCATTCACAGCTAAAGTTATAATGTGCTGATGTACGGTTCATCCACCTTAGCTGCATTAAGACAAATCAAATTCATCCGCCAAATGTTTCTTTCTCTGCTGCCATCCATCAGCCTCATCGCATCTCTGTTGACAAAACCGGTACGTGTCTGTTGCTGGCTGCATGGATTTAGTGTGCACAACTGACATCATGTTTATTTGAAATCTTTCTGCATATTTGAATTGATGGCACACACAAAACGTGGTCAAACAAAAAGAGAGAGAGACAGCAACAAACAAGTATTTGCGATCTAATATCTTTCATCAACTTTTATATGGATGTGTTAAGTTGATGTTTATTTCTGTGCAGTTGTGGCTCTATTAGCTTATAGTTAAAAGGGGTAAAAGCTTGTGTTTATGTTAATGATGGCATGTGTTTGTGAGTGCGCCTGCACGCTGAGGCTCAAATCTATTTAAGCCAGAGAGTGTACGTTAATGTGTGTGTGTGTGTGTGTGTGTGTGTGTGTGTGTGTGTGTGTGTGTGTGTGAGAGAGAGACAGAGAGAGAGAGTTATTTGGCCATCCCCAGGGGGACAGGGCTTCTGCTCCTCTCTCTTAGGTAATGGAAGCAATGTGTCCATAATCCCAGTGAATGGCTAATAAAAGAGAGTAGCGCCTTGGGCCTGTTCCCTCAGCAATATTATGGCTGGGTATTAAACTGAGTGCCTGTGTAATACTGTCAAGTCACTGTTTTCTCAAACACATTTTATGTGCACTTCATTTATTCATTCTGTTTTTGCTTATCTCCTTATTTGCAAATGAAATCAGGAGTGTTCTTTATGGTGGAATATTGTTTTCATTGATGTGAAAGCTGTTTGTAAAATCTTGGATGTGTGAATCATCAAATCGCTGGCACTGAATCTTTGGAGTCACCTGAGGCACTTGTGAATGCCGCCTTAATGGAATCCAAACGCTGCTTGAATACTAATAAGCCATGACACCCTAACCCGCAGCCCTCCACCCGATACCCCTATGCTCTCTTTAAACACTCTTTAATGGCTGTGTTAGTGTTATACAAGATGCTCATTAGACACTTTAATTGGTTTGGTCCGTGCTGACAGCAGTGTTGATCGGCTGAGCCAGAATACGAAATCAGTGTGGTGGTTTGTGGGGGGTCAGTAGTAGGGTGCTGCTGGTGACTAATGTGGTCATAGTGGACCCAGTGTCCAGGCTGAGGAGCTGATTAGGATGGGCGTTGGCCGGGAAGGTCTCTCTGTGGCAACATGAGGTCATAATGTCCTGTGACTTACTTGTGAGGTCTATGAACATCAAGGCCATGAGGGAACTCTCTGTGTGCACTAAATAGAAGACAGACTGAGTTTTAAAATGATCAGCCCCGTGGTTTGTATCGATTATGCCAGTCTGCGGGGATGATGTCACTTTGCCTGGATCTGTTATCATGGCTGTTATTGGTGTTTGGAGAGGTGCGGTGTTGATGAGTTCTGACATCAGTGGTTTACAGATCAAAATTAAAAGGTAACTCTAATCGTATGTATCACAATCTGTTATGCTACAGGAAAATGGTCCTGCATGCATGGAAAAATGTTAGATGAAAGCCACGGGAGGCTTGCTCAGGAACTGAATGGAATGTAGGAAGTTACCACTGGTTTTGGCTAAAGACTGCAAGTTCCATCCCTTTGTTGATTTTCTTAATAACTTATCTCACAGAGGCTCTCAGGGTGGTTGAAGTCTAACCCTGCTGTCTTAGAGCAAGAGGCCGGGTAGAACCTGCACAGGCAGCCCACCCAGCTAATACAGAAAGACAGACAATTCACACTCACATACAGTACACTGTGTGTGTGCGCGCGTGTGTGTATGCACTTGTGGTCATCATGAGTCTGTGTTTTCAGTATTTTAAATCAGTGTGTGTTATTCAGGCATTCTTGTCCATCATGGTTACTAACCATCTGTGCTGGTGATCCCATCCTTTGTACAGACCTGGAAAACATACGAACTGAGGCAAAGTTAAAAAAATTTTTGTCAATAGTTAATTATATTAATAATATCTGAACTTTTCAAGCTGTAACAAGTCAAAGAGCGGGCTTTAAAAAAAAGACCTATGGCCAAACTGTACCTACAGTATAGGAACAATCCTGATTGCTTTTAGTGGCTATCTGAGACACGGCCCTCTTTTTTACTATTCATCTTTGATCAAACTATAAAAGGAGTGAATGAAGGAGTGGGGCCCAGTCATCCCTCTGCCCATTCACTGCACTGTCCCAGCCTGTAATTATGATTGATTTGGGTCTGGGGCATATATTGCTTGGTGAGCCTATTCTAGCCATACTTCATCACCGGGCATAGCTAAATGCTTTAAAAGAATTGATTTACTTGAATTACAACATGGAATCGGACCTCTCACCTGTCTGCGGGATGCTCTGAGTGAGCCTGCATGTGTGTGTAAGTAAGTGAATGTGTGTCAGAGAGAGAAGGTAAAGACAGATCTCACCTCCACATATCATAACGCTCGACTTTCCCCTCTTTGCCCACCCTCCGCTCCCACCATCATCTCTGTCCCATCGATTTGCCCCATAAAAGGTGTTTAATTCAATCAAGAGGAAAGTGAGTGCCTGTTTTTCTGGATCCTTGTCGATAGCGGTATAATCAATTAGAGTGGATCTATACCTCCCTTTCTGTCTCACACATTCACTCCCTAAATCAGTTTCTAAACACTAGTCTGCACTGTCTGTTTACGCTCTACAATGGACATATCAAAACATTATTATATAATCTAATAGCTGAAGGGGTTCAACTTAAAAAAAAAAAAGTTTTTTTGTCAAAATGCTAAGTTGTGCAAGGAAGGCCTGCACAAACACGACTGGACACTCTTACTAAATGGACCCAAATGAAAAACAGTAAGCTTATAGTAACAAAAATACTGGACTTTGCTTCCTAATTCTGCAGATTAATAGGCAGTTATCTATATATCTATTTTCAAATGAGTTCCCGATAGATGCACCATGTTCATACAGTCATGTTGATCCCAAGCACAGCAGAATAACTGTTGACCCGAATGACGCGGTCAAAGTCCAGACCTCAGCCCCACTGAAGAGCTGTGTCCTTAAGAGAAACATAAAATCATTGCTTCTAAATATGGCTCTACAAGCTACTGAATCGGGGGGTGTACTTCATTTTTTCACAGGAATTCATACAGTTCTATGACAACTTTCTTTTTCACAACTGTACATGTTCAATTAGTAATTAAGTAATTTGAAATGAACAAAACTGAAGTCCCATCAATGCCAAGATTAGCTGACATGCTTTGCACTAGACTATATTTTTATTGCTTAACCAATTTGGTTTTATTATTGAGTCATACATAACACAATATGCCCGGCCTGAATAAAAGAGACACCAATAAATAAAAATTTAAAAAAAGAAAGAAAGACAGAGCCAAAGTAGCTCTGTATCTCTACTGTGCTACTCTGGCTAACAAATAATCCAACCTGACTTCTTTGCTAAGCTTTAGAAACAAATCATCAGTCATCATCAGTGCACCAAAAAAAATCTGTATTTTTAACTGACATTTCATTAAGATATTCATAACTACGATAATAAAGAAGAAAACGGAATTGACTGTCATCCTCAGCTTCTCCTAATTCACCCAGCTTGAACACTGCTAATGCTGCTACCATTTTTTTTATAAGTCCATCCATTGAGGAAGGCATCTCTTACAACGTCTATCCTCTGAGCTCCATGGATCAAGTATTTCTTCAGATTGCAGGCACGCTTCTGTTGCTGTGTTGCAATGCTTTATGTTGCAGGTCCATGGGTATTAACAGAGAATTCAACACGCTAGAGCGCAGAAATGCACGACACCTAACCACTAGACAATAAAGGGAATGAAGAAATAAAAGGTCCGATTCATCAAAATCACCAAAGACTCTACCGCCCAGTAAATTAAACAATATTTCATAATCACTCTGACAATGAGACAAGAGACAGCAATTTGGGCTGAGCGCTTCTTCGCAGTGGAGGAGGACACACAAATACACACACACACACACACGTACGCACATAATTATCAGAGCGGACATGCTCTAGAGGACCCAGACACTCCCCTTGTACCTGCCCAATCAACTGTCCAACAACAGACACCCACCCAGCCTTCATTTATCTTGTCTGTGAGCGTATGTGTGTGTATCAAGCTAATTACCACCATGAACCATCCCACACAGAGACCTAACCCAGACATTGTGGCGCTGTCCAGGGACATGGGAGGTGGGTAATTAGCCTTCCATTATTACAGCATACATACACACACACACACCACACACTGAACATTGAGTGGAGAGGTAGTAGGAGGGTTGGGAGGCTGTGTTTCGGGACTTGTTTTGGGTCTAAGGACACTACATGAGGTCATAGCTGATGAGTCTGAGTTATAAAACTTGCCCCTTCAACCCACATGATTTTGTTTTGGAAGCAGAAATATTGCTTGTTTGTTTACTCATGCAAATGTTTTTAAAATTAGAGTCTATATAATTGTTTTGTCCGGGCAGACATTTTCAAAACTGGATACTTTCGTTTTCTTACACGTGTAACAGCCTTCATGTGCGTCACTGTGAAATCAAGAAAACTCTCGACATTTTTAAGACCACTGCATCAAGTGTCAAGATGCCAAAATGTATTTCATTATCAGTCTCCAATTAGATTAAAAATATCTCACACTGCGAGGATGTTAACCTCAGAAAGTCTCCAGACTGAAATCAGTTTCTTCTCCAGCTATTTAAAGGCAAACAAAGGTAATTGCAAAATGCATAACTCATTATATCATTAAATCAGCAGTGTGCATACTCCATCATTTTCTGCTTGTCACATACTGTTAGCTTTGGATTGGTTGCAGCAATAATTGTGTTTATACTATAATTGTCATAATTGTGTCCAATTACATGGTTATTGTTCTTCTGTCTGAATGGAGAATAGATAGAGGAGGATGCAGAAAATGAGACATTAGTCATCTGCAACAGCCAACAACAAGACAAACAGAACTCTGCTCTCCAAGAAAAATCCACTTTGCCAAAGCTAACGCCACCTGGGGGCCATGCGTGGAGTACAGGGAAAATGTGCAGGTGGGCTGAAGGTGTAAAAACTCTCATAATTCCAAGCTGGCCCAAAAAATACTTCATTCCAGCGCTGGTCCAGCTGTTGTCTGGGGGTGTATAATTGTGTCAAAACCTTCTATTCCCCTCCAAGAGTGCCCCTCTAAAGCAGTTAGACGCCTCCCCCCCAAATGGTCCTGGGCATCATCATTTTCCAGCAACCATCCATCTTCGGCCTGCAATTAATTCTCTTCATTTCCAAGCACAGGCCATAAATCCTGGCACACTTAATTAATTTCACGGCCAACGCGGGGCTCCCGTAAAGCGGGGATTGTTCTCGCAAAAGCCCATATTAATTATGCTATTTTACAGCCATCTCATTGAAGGCTGTGTTTCATCTTTCATAATTACATTTTCAACAACAACAGGGGCAACAAAAGGAGTCTAATTATGGATTTGGCGGCACACTCCCTTGTAATAAGTCAACGTTAGCATCGCGCTCACATCGTGGTGCTAAGGCGCTTCGACACATGGCGCAGAGTAGCCCTCCAGAATCACTGTGAGCCTCCATTTTTATTATGGTTAGAGTAACAATGATTTTAGCTGAGAGGACGATCATAACGCAGAGCATATTGAAAGTATTTGGTGGCCTGCTGGCGTAAACTGTGCTGATGAAGTTAGAGGACATTATTGTCATACTGTGGCCCTGGTGATCATTACTCTTGTGACAGAACCCTCTTAGTCTCTGTAGAGGAACGCGTCAGCCGCTCTCCTGATGTTCATGCAACACACAACTGTTTCCCATGTGTCTAAAAGGTGTTTGCGGGCCGCAGAGAAACACCACATGCTGATCAGATTAAAAAGCTAAAAATACAGTGGTAGCGCCATTTGTTTATAAGATTGAGTAAACTGTGTGACACCAGAAAAAGATCAGCACTGTGATTTTTCATCCACGGGCCTTGATTCGTGCTCCCTGCTGTTGCAACGTCTCTGCTGGTCTGCGCTACAGGTCACCACCCAGTCAGGACGGGTGACGGCGCTTGTGCTAACAGCCACCTACGCACTTCATCCAGCCTTCCACCCACATGCTGCTGGAGCTGAGCAGTAATAATATACTCAAACGCATTCACTTAACACAAGACCTGCCATAAGTATGCCGTGATGCATGGGCTGTCACGGCTGCCTGGTTGGTGGTGAAGTTAAAGCTGCACTTGTTAAGTCAAGATGATAGGGCATCACCTCTGACAGGCCTTTATTCTTCACCGTTAAGTATCCTATCCTTTAGTCGAATGATAGAAAACTGCTAATTTTATAATTATTTCATTTTATTCAGGAAAAAAAACCATCCACTGGTCCCAGCTTCTCCTACGTGAAGGTTTAGTTTTTGGACTACTGGTCAGACAAAACAAGCTAACTGAAGGCACCACATTAAAGGACAGACTCATAATTTTTCATGTCTGTATTAAATCATTAGTTAAGTGCGATTGAAGCGGGTTTTTAAATTAAGATTGTGAGTAAGAGCAGACTGGAGATTTCAGTAGTTTCGCATTTTACAGACAAAAATATTTATTCTGAAAGTAAATAATAAAAATTAAAAATTATTATGAGTTGCAGCTCAACATGGCACCCAATTATTATTGAACACTATACGGAGAATAGTAGAAAGGAATATGTACAGGGAATGTACATGAAAAACATACCTTAAACTCAAAGAAACTGCGGTTCAAACATTGGAATAACAAAGTAAATATTCAGCGGCACCCTGTTCAGTCCACTTCTCTTTTTCTAAAACTGAAAAAAGGAGCCCAAAAGCCACACAGATCATTGTTCAGATGTGGAGAACCACACCGTGTGCTGTGCACTTATTAGAAGAAAGACAATAAACCTGAATTTGTGATAGGGACGATGGCAATAATGGCTGCCTTGCTGACCTGAAAGTGTAGCTGTGTCACCTCTGATCAGTGGTGTTACAGTCCACTGCCAGATAGTCCTTTCACTTCCTATTTGGCTCCTCACACTGAGCCTCTGCGTGCAATGGCAAGAGCCATAAGTCCTTTGACAGCGACCTTGAACGTGTGTGTGTGTCTGTTCATCCATGTGCAACAATTACCAGCATCTTTGCCTGTGTATTTGTGTGTCTATGTGTGTGCATGGTATCCCCCCCCCCCTTTCTTTTCCAAGGCCATTGGTGATCAGTGGAGGTTAAAAGTTACAAATCACCCCACCTCCCCCACTTTGCCCTCCAACCCACCTACTCCTCCGCCTCCTTTTTTCTCCACCTGTCCTTATGCTCACCCAGAAAGGGCCTCTAGGGGCCTGAGGTCTCATTCATATTTGGAACCATGGCTCCTGTTGAGGATCTGCAGCGGATGAGAGGCAGTGGAGGGCAATTACTCCTCTGCTTTAATTGGCATTATCATTTTAGCAGGCTGACAGAGATGGATCACCCAGCAGGACCCCACTACTGTCGGTATAGGAGCGGGGGGGTTGGAGGCGAGGAGAGGGAGAGGGTGTTGGCCTGGTGGACACGATCAGAGAGAAGATAAGAGGAGAAGATAGTGTAGGTGGAAGGGAAGAACAAAAAATGAAGGGTAGAAGCAATGAAATAAATCTGATGCCAACACCAGCTGAACTACTTGAACAAATAACCCCCATTACACAAGAAAGCTCTGTAAAGGAATTGTGTGGGCCAGTAGCTCTCAGTGTCTGTGAGGATGTGCTAGCCTTCATAAATGTGTGTCTGATTTTATGCCCGTGTGTGCAGGGTGAAAGGGCAAGGGAGGGGGGGGGGGAGGTGTATTAGTGTAACCCAGCGTGAAGCCTGGCGAGGGCCTAACGAGCAGCATTGCCGTGGCTTCATAACTCAGCTCCTGTAAAGCTGTCAGTAGAATTAAGAGGCACCCATTATAGGTGCCCATACGAGTGCCTCAATGCAAAATACCAGTCTTCTCCCTGCGGAGCCAGCAGCAGCATATAATTTTAGATACTTAGTGAATCATCTTCAAAGGCAGAGTCGAGCTTTATCTTCTCTGCGGTTACAGAATCCACATTAAGTACACATTTTTATGCAGGTTCATTTGTGCTTTTTGAGTTCAAGTCAGCCTTGTCTTTGCTGATTTTCTTTCATAGCAGACTCCCAGGTCTGCCATCTCACAATATCCCAAGATCCCCACAATCCCCAGAGGCTGAACTAGACAATATGCCACAGAAACACAGTGATGGATCGATGAAAAATTATTATGAAGCTGTCCAACCTGAATTATTGTTCTGTCTGTTGATAATCCCTTATGTGTCTCTTCTGGCATCCAATGAAATCTGTCAGTCTGACTAAAAAAAAAAAAAAAAAAAAAAAAAAAAAAACAAGGGACGGTTCAGGGGAGATGATGAAGTGAGTGGAACGGAGGATGTGGGCCCCTCACTTCCCGCCTCTTTTAGGGAAGGAATATACTTGAAGGGAATGATGCTGCTCTCTCTCTCTCTCTCTCTCTTCCTCTACCCTGATATGAAAAATGAAAACTATAAGGGAGACAATAATAAAAATAGCAGTATGAGTGGACAGGCCAGAGCAGTCCATTACTCACAGCTACTTTGGGCTGCGTGGTAAAAATGTGCTGCTCACTGCAAAAGCATGCATCACCGCCGGCCCAAAACAAATGGGCTGTCTCCAATGTATTTACCTCCAATTGTTCAAGCATTTGTAGGGAGAGCTACGGCCTGTCCAGACAACTCAGGCCTGTCCGACTGCAGGACATCGGAGTGGGTTATTGGGAGATATGATGAGAGAGTGCCTTGAAGGAAATGCATATACAAGAAAGAAAAAGAAGCAGAGATTGGAATTTGGGAGAAAAAATGAGAAAAAATGTTAAGTTGAAACTGAAAAAAATATAGGCACTAATGATAATTAAATCAAATAAATTCATTAGCTTATTGCCGAAATCTTCAATTTTTCAGCAAAAAATTTGCATCTTTTTCTGGTTCTTTTGCCAGGTTTGCTGTTAGTTTAAGTAGACTGTTAGTTGTTAAACTAAATCTTGTGATTGAAAGGATGGACGCACAGGCTGCAAAATGCAATCATAGCTGGGAAAAAAAATGGTAGGCCTTATGCACATCTATTCCCTACTAAAACATGTAAAATGTATTCTTTAATGACTGGGAAAGAGATCAACAGTAAAGATTTTTTTTAAATCTGTCAACCTGATGATATGACTTCCTATATACATTTGTCTGAACAGCAAGATTATTGACCTGGAAAGACAAGCAGATCCTCCTCTGAGTTGTTATTTTTGTTTGTTTGTTTGTTTTTTTGTCTTTTTCCCATTTCGGAGGAGTATTAGTCTCATGACTACAGAGCTATTTGTTTTCTCTCTGAAGCCACTGATGATTTTGGAAAGGGAGACGAGGAAAAAAGGGGAGTGCCCTGCATAAACAGAGCAGAGGAGACAGAAGGGATGAGGGAGGAGGATTCGCATAAACTACAAATTCACCCCCCACCCCCAATTCTACACTATTGACTGAAGTTTGAGTGTCCCTGGGAGGCTGTGACTGGAGCCTGTCAGTAGTGGATAATAATTTCATTTGGCTGTTTGTTTTAGGCACTTATCTTTCTATTCTTGATCATTTTGGATTTAAAGGGGCTATCAGAACAACACAGGACCCCTGCAGAGCTTGAGGCTGGGATCTGAGCCAGCTTCAGCGTTCAGCTTTACAGCTCGGCATCTCCCATTTCCTGGTGTGATACAGCTGTGCCTAATGACAGAGCCCCACTTTTAAACAGCTCTCCTGATTAAGATGGCTCTCCACGTCGCTACTGTTTATCTCCAGTGCAGTCGTTAGCTGGGATGGGCCCACTAATGATGTGTAGTTTACAATATGGCACTCCAGCATAATCGGCCTCCTGTCATCATTTCATGACAGAAAGGATCTTACCAAGCTCAGGCCTGTAGCTTTTTTACCCACCATCCCTACAGAAGACAGCAGATTTAGAGAGCATCATAGTGATGAACAGGAATGAGAAGTATTTTCACTTACGATGATCTGTCCTTAAGAATGTCAGGCATTGCCTGATGATAAGTGCTTCAAATAATATGCTGGAAGGCAAACCAGCAATCAGCGAAAAGCACCTTTACTGTTTCCAACCCATTATAGGGAAATCTGAGATTGAGATGTACGTAACAACTGAATTATTATTACCACACAACATCAATGCTAGCTGCTAGGTTTGATGTGTGGGTGTTTGCAAAACAAGGTAAAACTTGCAAAGTGTAATCAAACTAATAACGCTAGAACGAGTAATGGAAGGGGAAGTGGAGAGCACTGAGGTGCAGAGAGAAAACGTGAAAAGTAGAAGAGGAGGGAGAGGGAGAAAGAGAGAGAGAGCTGGTTATTTAATTTATATGGGGAGTGGGAGAGAGTGGCATTGATACATGGGTTTGTTAGTCAATTGATAAAGGAGAGGAAATTTCTAAAAAACATTCATCACCAAGAGATATGGCCACCATATATCACCTATTTGCAAACAACAAGGACTAATATTTATCCCTGTGAGGGACAGAATGACCCTCACACACACTCACGCACAAACGCACGCAAGCACACACGCATATAAACCATATCATCATGACCTAATTAAGCCTAAAGAATAGACGTTAATTGGAAAAAGAGAACTGTATTCTATGAAACAACAAAAACATCTTATCCCTTTATTGCAAACATGAACGCCTTTATGCTGTTGTTCTGTGGTTATTTACTTTAAAAAACACACACACACAGATACACAATGCCCCACGTATGAGCTTTTAGTTGTGCAGCAGTTGTAGTAATGGGGTGTCTGGCAGAAGAGGCCCAGATAAGGAAAGTGAAGAAGAATCTGGTGGGCCTGCATGGTTAGTTGAATGTACTTAGTATAGCCTATATGTCAAGAAAAGACAGTACGGAGTATCTCTGCACATGCATCATGCATATGAGCTAAAAACAGTACACTCTTACGCTAACACACACACACACACACACACACACACGGAATTTCTCCCTGTAATGTATTAGATGTTGAATCCTTTTGATACATTGCTGCAGGCGGAATCTTTCATCTTTCCCTCTTTCCTCATTCAGTCGACTTCATGTGGGGAGACTTTTAAATTGTCAAGGCTGAAATTTAATTATTTAATCCCCCGTGATCGATCATTAGTTAAAACACCCGATCTACAAAACCTGCAAGCCCCCCCCCCTCCCCCAACACCCACTCTTCATCACTACCCCTCCAAACCACCCATTAAGATGAAGACAGCACTTTACAGATGGGGGGGGGGGGGGACTCACTTCTCATTCACAAAAAACAATAATCACATTTTCAATTCCCCACAGCAGTTTCCATTTAATTCAAAAAAACAAACAAACAAATAAATAAATGTGTAAATAAACATTGCCGCTGTGTGTGATGGGTGTTGGGTGTGGGTGTGTGTGTGTGTGCGGGTGTGTGTGTCGGCAATGTATTGGGGGCGTCTTTGTTGCGGCTCATAGTCCAGATGGATGACTTGTACAGGGGAGTGTATTTATTTTGCGGTGAGGGGACATCAGGAGATTTGTTATTCCCTGGCGTTCCCGAGTTTTTCACATTGCTCCACATCCCAGGGACCATATTTCATCCCCACACCCACAATCCCCAAACAGATTTATTTACAGGCTCTCTTCCTGTACATATACACCCCCCTTCTAACACATGCATACATACTGCTACACACACACAGAGGCTCATGCATACATGTTACAAACACCAAACGTACGTAAGCACTATGAGCCACAAACACAACATATCTGATATCAAAAGTATGAACACAAACAATACAAATATTTTTTTTTTTTTTTTTTTTACAGTAAAAGTCTCACTGTGAGTTTTGAATGAGGTTATTTAGCAATATTGCCATTTTACCATGAAGGTCCACAGTCTCTTCATGATGGTAGTGTAATTGCTCCTATATATTCAATAAAGTGAGGGCTCTTTCTCCACCTGAGGAACAGACAGAAGAAGCAACCAGATAAGATGCATCTTGGGAAGAATAGTTATAAATACAAAAAAAATTATTATTATTATAAATATGCCATATAAACTAGGCCAGAAACTAGCTTCATAAATTCATCTACGTCATAAGAGGTTCTCTAAGATAAAGTTTAGCATTGTAGCAGCCTGCTTGTGCCGCTGATTCTAATGTGGCAGCATGGTGCTTATTATTAATTATGCCTATTAAAGTGAATCTCCACCAGCACAGCCAGACTTAAGTACCAGAGTAAAGGTTCAGAGGCTTTTTAGGGAACTCCCAATGCTCAAAATCAGTGGGAATTCTGTCATGTACATCACCTTTACTACAACTCTAGAGGCCACTATCTGCTGCTGCTGATTTGCATCAGGAGACTTGGAATGCAGGTACAAACACATACTGCAAATTAGCAGCAACTTTTTTCCAACCTTGCCTTGGGTCTTGTGGAACAAGTAGCCATCGAGGGGGGTTGACAGCTTCCCTAAAAAGAAAAAGGGAAAATGAGACAGAGAAAAAGGGAGAAAGCGATGACACTGAAAGATTAAGAGAAATGAAGAGGTAAGGAACAAAGAGCGCAAACAAAGAATATAAAGCTCAATCGAAAACCATCCCTCACCCCCCCCCCCCCTCTCTCCAAGAGGGAACCCAATGCTGCAGTCT
>JAVDPK010001527.1:129933-144038 GCA_034780415.1 Cichlasoma orientale
TAAATAACGGGGGGGGGGGGTTGAAATGCCAGGCACTCTGCGTAGAAATGAATAACCTGGGGATATGTGTATGTGTGTGATTGCGCATGTATATGTGTGAGTGTGTGTGCCTGTGTAGGAAGGTGGAGGATGTTAGGGGTTCCTCGGCCCTGGGTCTCTCCCTATCTGTGTGAGTAATGATTCAGACTGCCAGTGTGATGGTGTAGTCCCATCTATAACCATTTCCACACAACAGTACATATAAACAAACACACACATGCATGCACGCAGGCACACACACACACATGCACACGCACACACACACAAAAAAGAGCATTAATCAGACAGGAAACAGGGCAGGTGGATGGACACGGCAGCAGGCTGGGTTCATCCATTCAGTCCTGAAACAGACATGCTGTAAACACACAGGGAGAGTTTTAGACACTGACCCACCGGCAGCCTCACTGACAGCTTCACTGGGGCAAAGGAAGAATATTATATGTGCACATGTACAGTACATGCATACACAGTTCCTTTCACTGCTGCACAAACACGTCCTAATAAGAGAACAGAACCTGAAAACAGTGAGCTGATTAGGAACTATCTACATGAATTTATTTGTACTTTAATGCAAATCAGAGTACAAATCTGAGAGCTTAAGCAGAACAGCCATAATATATATATATATATATATATATATATATATATATATATATATAAATCATTTTTTGACTATTGATATATTCTAAAGTACAACTTAATATGAGTCCAGCTTCCTTTGCGTTTCCCCAGACAGTGTTTTCTTGCTGAGCTTCGCTGGAAGCCTAAAGCATGGAGGAAATTTGTTCTTAAACTTGTTTCATCTAATTCAGACAACCAAAGCATCAAAATATGTGCAGCTGAATTTGTGGTGCATTTTGACACAGAGGGGTAAGTTATGAATGACAAAATGCAAAACGTATTATTCGTATCATCGGTTTACATAAAGCCCCGTCTTATTTAAAAGCTGCTAAATATTGAAATAAAGAAAAAAAAACGTCTGATTTTTTTTTAGCGTCCAAATGGATAAACATGTTCGTGTGAGCTGTCTTTCTGCAAACAGTTCAGCCAGTAAATAAAACAACCATTACATTACGTGATGGAAGAGAGCGTGAGTCCTTCATAAATAGTGGCTGTCCTGCGGGTTTAGAGTAGGTCGGGGTGTGGTCCAGTGGTCAGGGAAATGGCCGGATGACCTGAAGTGTGCTGAGTCATGTCCCAGGTGAGGGATAGAGCTGCCTCCACTGGGCTCCGGGACGTGCACTTAACCTGCAGTAATTACTGGAAACAACACTGAGAACATGGCAACATGGAAGTTGTGGAAGTGGCTCTAAGATTTCAAATTACTCTGAGCCTCCTGAGGAATGCTGCGGGGAGACCTACCAGGATTGTAATGTGGATACTTGAGCTGGTTTTCTTAACATGCCTGGGCTATAGCAGACAACATCACTCTCAAACAAAGAACAATAAGAACCTTTTTTTCCAACAGAATTTTTATGCATGAAATCTGTAAGTCAGAGCCATCAATTACATAAATATGTGAATTTCATTAGTAGTGGTCATAACTGAATGAATAATGACCTTGCAAGCTAAACACACAAAATGGTCAACATTGATTGGAACAGCAGTAAAAAGGAGGAGATGAGTAGATCAGTGAGCGAAAAGCAAGAAATTAGGAGGTAAAGGAGAGCAGAAGAAGAAATGTGTTCAAGAAAAAGGAACAGAAGGAGTGGAGAAAAGAGGAAAAGTGGCAGAGAGATAGAAAGAGAGAAGGACCCTGTGAATGAGACCCAAATGGCTGCTAAAAATCATTAATCTTGTGAGGATCTGTGTCAGCGAACGGCGGCGACACAAAGAGCACTCGGAGCAGCAAGGAGAGCAGCTCACTGACCCGAGCCCAATTGGCTGAGAAAGGCCCACCAGGCTTTAATAGACTTTTGCTGATCCGACACTTGTTTGCTGGGAGCCACAAAGAGGCGATTGCAGGGGCTGACGGGGGCCTGCAGGCCCGGGGGCTCCCCTTCTGGTCCATGATAAATGACCCAGGGTGGGTAGGGCCAGGGCCAGAGGAGAGGGGTGAGAGAGCTGAGAGGTAAGGAGGTCACCCGGCCAGGGAGGGTGGACAGAGAAGGAACGAGGAAGAATAAAAGGGTATAAGAAGAAGTGTAGAGTAGAGATGCTTGATAAGAGCAGCATTTTTGAGATCCGTGGAGGATGACAACAGGTCTGAAAATTATTGCAAACAGGCACGGTGCTAGGCAGGAGCATCCTGATTATCCTGACTGGAGAGAAAAAATAAGAACAGATGAAAGGTTGGGTTAGAGGAGGCGGAGTCTGTGGCACTGAGAAAAACGCTCTTCTCCCTAAAAATGCCTGGTGTAGCACCCACCCACTTCCAGATCAATCATGCCCACACACTCAAGCATGGCCAAAAAAATGACCTGGGGTCTGCAAGCTCCTGTGTGCAGCTTTATGCTGGCCTTCATGAGCAGTGAGAAAACAAACTAAGTCTGCTCATAAACACTCAGGCTTTACACACTTGACAGGAAGATAAAGTCTTCTAAGATATTGCAAAGAGACGTTTGAGGGCTATTAAAACCCTCTCTTTACTCTCAGCTTAATAACATGCTGGTGCTGTGTGTACTCGACACTACGTGACGCATATTTTCCAGAATATATGAAGTGGAGGTTTAATGTAAGCCAGTGATATGGTCTGACAGCAGACAATTAGAAAAGGCCATAGATGCCAGTGGATGCTCCTCAGCACTGACATGTTAAAGACAGATATTCAGGGAAAAGCGTGATTCTATACAAAAGTTTAAAAAAAAAAACAGTTTAATGTACAAATTGAAGCATATGTCAATTAATTCCGAAGAAAAATGTTTTACTTGTTAGTCAAAATGACTATAATTATGTTTTCAGTAGATGCGGGTATCTTTAGAATTACAGTAGCCAGTTATTGGCTAAGAAAATACAGATGTAAATTGCAGTTATGACCTGAGAATATGGTCTTTAATTATGTTATGGCTGCACTCTGATATTCGGTTCTTGTGGTGTCGCCTACATTCTGTGGTTACACAGCCACCAGTTTATGACAAAACCCAATATCATGCATACGCCTCAGCAATAAGCCAACTGGAAGGAGGCCAGCATATTGTACATAGCATTGCAATTTACATTAATGAAATGACCACAGCAAAAGGCAGATTTATTGTTCTTTTTCTTCTGGGATTAAGCCAGTACAGTGCGTACTGACATTTATTTGTTGTTATATTTACTACATGTCAATCAGAGACATCTAATCTCAGAAAAGGCCTACAATTATGTCTTGGCCTCCCCATCATATTTTTATATCCTCTCTGTTGCTCTGCCATATCCAAAAAAGCCAAGCAAATAACTTCAGTTCTGAAGTTGGAGCTGTCCGCATGGGGTTAGTGCCAAAAAGAGGCTGCATGTCACTGATGATACACATCAAACTATTAGCAATGAGTAAATGCGCCACCAGAGGCGCCCTGTCACAAGAAATAAGCCCTAATTTCCCCTGCAAACACAACTACCCTCTCACCGTGTAAATAGCGAAAGTGTAGCTGCTGTGATAAAACTGCTGAAGAATTATGACTGTCAAATGCAGGCTCGTGCACGAGGAAGACGGCATGCAGCGTAGACTTTTAAAGACAAACACTTGGTGTCCACCTTTAAATCGATACTTTTTCATATTAATGAGATTGCAAGAATTTGCACTTATCTCACCTCTTGCTGTTTCCCTGAAAGTCTCCTCAGTCAATTATCCCTGATGGGAATGTTACTCTTCTTCAGAGACTGGTCTCTGCCTGTTTACATAGACGACACGTCTTAATAATACATGTTTTCACAGAGATAATCGATCAGTCTGGAGTAAACAAGAATGCCTGAGTAACTCTCACCTTGTAAACGGAAGATGTTGGATTACTGATGCAAAAGAACCACGGAAAGTATAATCAAACGCAAATTTTAGAGACAAATTTGCTGGCATTATTATTATTATTTTACGCCCAAACCCATTCCGTTAATGATGGGAACACCTGTTTATGCTGTGATCCCGCGTGGGAAATGCATTATGCAGCTGTAGCGATGAACTGCATTTCAAATCTTTGAGCTATAAAATATTGATAATTAATCATGAATCGGTTTATTCGTTACACAAAAACGAACATGCATTCGGGCCAAGTGACAACGGGTCTTTTTCTACTATTCATTCTGCAAATCTGCGTAAATACAGCGCTAGGTGTGTGTTATACTGAGAGAAAAACTACAAAGTTTTCATTCACGTCTGCGTATATTACGTCTCAAAGAAAAACTCCCTCCAAAAACATTTTAAAATCAGGTACTGTGCAGTGACGGCGGTTACGTGTTTTAGAGGTTGGAGCCGGGTCTGCACGTCTGCTCTGCTCGTCTCTTCCCTCCCTGCTGCATCAAAACGCATCAAAGCAGCACTTCCGAAAACGCCGTCTCCATCCCTCACCCTCCCCGTCACGGGCCTTTCAGCTCGGCTACCTTCTGGTTTTGTTCAGTGGCATTTCCAGCAACTTTCGAGGACATCATTAAAGTTTACGCGCGCCAAATGGTAAAAAGATTCCCAAATAAAACCAAATGTTTACCTTAGAATTTAACAGGGAAGATGATTCAGACTCTAAAAGGAAAAAAAAAAAAAGATGCTCCTTATAGTCACTCTGTTTTTCCATACAGACCGAGATTTAGTTCATATCCGACGGGTCTTGGCAGTGCAGCCTGGCCTCCGGAACGGACGCGCACGCATGGATAGGTCCTAGGGTAGAATAGAAATCCATATTTGTGGGGTGAATCATGTATCTTCCTATGGACGGACCACAGGCCTCCTCTGTGAAACCAGCGGGCCCGTCGCAGGTGTGAGATGTGAGCTGTGGGAAGCTGTGCAGCCTCTGCAGCCTCCATGCGTCAACTGTTAAATGTAACATTTTAAAGGTGATTTTATTTCTGTTATTCATTCCTAAAATCCGTAGGATGGGACTCTCATTAGGGGAGAATAAGCAAGCATCAACACTTTTTTTCGCTGTCCATAAGCACACGGATCACTTAATAGATCATTAACCACCGATGTGCTGCTGACATGGACGCTTTTTTACATCTCATCTCTCCATTACAGCCAGTTATTACCGAAGGGGGAAAGCAGCCGCCAGGCCTGCCTGGATCTATTAGACGGTGGACTCGGGTTATATTAGAGAGCATTACGACCTAATGGGGCTTCCGCCGGGTCGGCCTCATCGGGAAGAAGTTTGAAGTCGGCTGTGCTCGGCACGGCACGACTCGCTCAGGGCGCTTTTTCAAGTTGGAGCTGAGCACGGAAGCTCGCCTGCAGGTGCAGGGAATTAAGAGAGCACGACTGTAACACAAGTACTACCTGTATGTTTTTATACAGTGTGCTCGGAAAAGGAATGCCTAGAATGTGAATCTGACTGCAGCAGTGTGTGATTATCAGGCGCTTTGAGCCTTAAAATAAAAAGTGGATAGCGTGTGAGTTGGCTTAAGATGTTATAAAGATCCCGGATAATTGTCCATTATCTCTCGATAAAAGCTAAAATAAGGAATAAACAGGATCCAGGGTCGCTGTAAAGTGCACTGTAAAATGCATCTGCCTTGGATCAATACAGCCCGTTATTAGAATGTCCCTTTTGTTCAAAATAATTAAGGCACATGATCCTATAATGACTAATAATAATAATAATAATAATATTAATAATAATAATAATTCGGGTTGACGCCGCCTCATCAATTCTTCAGAAGACTATATCAATCTAACTTTTAGCCTTAAGTCCAAGACTATTTTCAAATACATAATAAAAAACGAAATAACATCACGATATTGTGAGTTATTAAATATGAGAGTGATTTATGACAGAAGTTTGATTCGGAGCTCATCTATTGATACAGTACCACAGCTCAAACTGATTAAGAATTTAAACTGAACAAATAAGCCCTTCATTATCGGATCTCATCTTTGGCAGCCTCCTCTTACATTCAGCCTGATCAATACTCTTTGGTCGTGGCTGTGCTCAACCGTGGATATGAGGTGGAAACGAAATGATAATCCAATCGATCCTACAAACGGACTCATTTACAAGCAGTTTCTTTTTGCAGGGAAGCGAGACATTTGCTCACACTCCTTTTTTTTTTTTTTTTTTTTTTTTTTTTTATGCGTCCAATAAAAATAATGATTAGATCAATGAAGTTTGTACACATCCAGGGAAGCTCTGACCCCATTTTGGCCAAACTACCTGTTACAAAGTGAGAGCGTTAAAAATACACGCGTGACAGCGAGCTTGGCTGAGACTTGTGTGACAGAAATTAATTGTTGTCAGTCATAATTGCAGGATGTGACCATTAAAAGGCGCAATTAGCGCGGAGATGACGACCCAAACGCAAATTAAAGGGAAATCTATATCAGAAGCGTCACCACAGCTTCGTCGGTTCGTGCGTTGCCCACGCAGGGGCAGCCTTGAGCCTGTTTTCTGGCGAATCCCCTGTTATGAGCCTGCCCTGGTGTAAAACAAACGGTGCGAGCCAAGAGGAGCCTGATGTGCGAGGAACAGACTCTGAACAAAGTCAACTTTGCTTTGGCCAAACAGAAATATATTAACCCTTAATGGGTTAAATATATAAAAGAATATAGTGGTATGTTTTTCATTTGTTTTGACAGTAAAATTAGGTTAAAAAAGTCCATACGGTTGAGTGCACCAGTACTGAAACAGACAGGCTTTATTGTAGTTCTTTGCTAAAATAAACACCAGGACGTCTGTAATCAAGCTGTATTTGTGGCCGCAACATTAATATATTTATTATACAGTAAAGTGGCTGTGTGTGTGTAACTGTATGTGGCAAAAATGGTCGATTTAACTTTTAACACTGCTAAGAAACTCAGAACTGTTATATTATCACCATGTTGTGAAATACAGCCTTGCATGCGATTGGTTATCTTTTGAGTTTTTGAAACTTATAAACATGCAGCATATGCTTGGTGTAAAGGAAAAAAGTACTTTAAAAAATCCTAAAAGTAAAATTAATGATTACTACGAAACATAAACAAAATAACACAAGAAATGTGTTTATTTTTAAAGCAAATGAAGTTGTATCTTGTTCTTTAATGCAGGCGCGGTGCCTTAGAATGGTAAGTCCCATTTCCATTTCAGTGCATCTGGAAACATCTGGAACAACTGTTACCACTACAATCCTAGAATTTGCCACTTTGCCTGATATCCAATATTTGTTTGATTCCAATGCCTTCTAAGAGAGTGTTGGGCCATTATGGTGCTATTAGATAAATTGAGCTTACAGCACCGAAACCTGCAACTCGTTCACGTTCGTCTCATTGAGATCGGAAACTGTCAGCCTTACACCAGAGCCGCTGATAGTGTCTGTGAAGTGAAGGCATTTCTCTCCGCCACTTTCCTCCCTCCTTCTGCTTTTAGGGAACTCGGTCAGCTGACTAGCTGTCAAGACTGAATCGACCGCCCTCCTCTCCTTCTCGTCCTCTGTTTCCCACACCCATTGGAGAACTGAGTGCTAACGATCCACCCCTTTTCGACGTCACTGTGCGCTATAACTATATAGCGTCGGGTTGGCTTCAAGCGCAGTCTGCTGGATACCAGAGAGTGGAGAGAGTGAGAGAGGCGAGCCTTTGAATCTCTGCGGTGCAGAGCTGGAAAAGCTGCTTCTCAGCGAAAATCAGACGCCCTATTTACACTGCTTACGTGCTCCTTTTATTTTCCTGGAGAAAAAAGGGACTTACAACCAAGAAGTTGCAACGAGGACTGGTGCCCGTCTCAGCGAACTAACGTGGTATTTCTTTTAATATTATTATTTATGTTGATTTTTTTTTTTTTGTAAATACACTTCTGCTGGAGGGACTGGGGTTTTACTTTTGCACTGAGACGCACAGCTTTCTACCTCCTGCCTGGTCTCTTTGCCAGATTACCCCAGCAGAAGTAGGCTATATGACGCAAATCGTGTGCAGAGCAGTAGTCTGAAAGTTTTCCTCCACGACTTTTTTTTTTTCGTTTTCCTTTTTTCCACCAACCACACGCTGTTTCATGCTACAGCAAGTCAGTGCACAGCGGTGGAGGAGCCAAAAGAACTATTGCATGAAACAAGAAAGGAGAGAAGAGACGCTGATTAATAAGTCAGTTTTTGCGACGCTCGCCAGTACTTTTGCATATCTGCAAAAGAGTCGCGACAACAACATGAGCGCAGAGATGAGCATGGGGCCGGAGCTGCCCAGCAGCCCTCTGGCTCTGGAATATGTGAATGATTTTGACCTGATGAAGTTTGACGTGAAGAAGGAAGGCCTGGCCGGGCTGGATCGCACCGGGGTGCGCCAGTGTAACCGTCTCCAACCCCAAGGCTCTGTGTCTTCAACCCCTATCAGTACACCCTGCAGCTCGGTGCCCTCCTCGCCCAGCTTCAGTCCCACAGAGCAGAAAAACCACCTGGAGGAGCTGTACTGGATGCCGAACAACGGGTACCACCAGCAGATAGACCCACAGACGCTAAGCCTGACCCCAGAGGACGCAGTGGAGGCCCTGATTGGAGCGACAGCTCACGGCCACCCTCCGCCTCCGCACGTCCAACAGCAGCTGCAGCAGCAAGGAGCTTTCGAGGGCTACAGGGCCCCGCATCACCACCACAGCCATCACGGCCACAGCCAGCAACATCATCACCCCTATGCGGGGGGCATCCCGCACCACGCCGAGGAACTTTCCGGGCACCCGGGCGGACACAGCCACCCACATAGCCAGCATCATCATCATCACAGCCAAGACCCCGACAGCCCATCCCCGGTCTCCCCAGAGTCCCACCAGCCGCTCCACCATCACCGTCACCATCATCATCACCATCCGCACGGCCACCTGAGCCAGTCAGGAGCGCACCACGGCTCCGGGGGCGGACTCAACGTGGAGGACCGTTTCTCCGACGACCAGCTGGTATCCATGTCGGTGAGGGAGCTCAACAGACACCTACGGGGCTTCAGCAAGGACGAGGTCATCCGCCTCAAGCAGAAGAGGAGGACCCTGAAGAACCGGGGCTACGCTCAGTCCTGCCGGTTCAAGCGGGTGCAGCAGAAGCACGTGCTGGAGAACGAGAAGACGCAGCTGCTGAACCAGGTGGAGCAGCTGAAGGCGGAGATCACCCGGCTGGCGAGGGAGAGGGACGCCTACAAACTCAAGTGCGAGAAACTGACGGGGTCAGGGGCCAATAACGGGTTCCGCGAGGCTGGCTCAACCAGTGACAACCCTTCATCACCAGAGTTTTTCATGTGAGTTGTCGTAGCCTTTTCTTGTGAACCCCACACCCCTCAAAAACAAACTCTCCACCCCCACCTTTACTTTCTGACTTTGCTGATGAGCAAACGATAATAATCCACAACTCCCATACTGTTTGATTATACTAATAACGGTAACAATTATATTCATATTAGAAGAGTAATCCATCAAATAGTATTCTCATATATAATCATCTCACCATCCACGTGTCAACTGAGATACAAAGAGCAATGTAGAGTGTCTGATCAGTCGCAGCATCTTTGTAGATTAGTTGCTTGTAGTGAAGAGACTTTTTTTCTTCTTCTTCAAAGAAGAGGAGCGGCTGATGAACTTTTTATTACAATTTTTTTTTCTCATTTGAGGATCCAGCTTTCAAATCATCTGTAAGTAGTGTGGGATGGCGTCAAGACAGTTGTAATTTTGCTGACATTGTTATGAAACAGCAACAAGCAGGCCCGGCCTCACTGCCTGCAACTCATGAGACTCACATTCGACAAGTGGGCCCGCAATCTGAGAAAATCTCCAAAAACGGGACACCACTTTATGCAAATTTAACTTCCGTCTACGAACCCGTCACGGGAGGGGACATTTTATGCAACATCTCATTGATTTATTGCCTGCTTGGTTATATTCGAATATATATTGAAAATTAAAAAAAAAAAATCTGCATTAAATATTAATCCTGCATGCTGGACATGTACGGTAATAATTTCTATTTTGTACCTTCATCTTCTCGTGTATATTAAGAGCATGTTGTTGATCTGCGCTTCTCCATAGTTTTTTGGGGGTAGTAGAGAAATGCAGCGGGGACAGAACAGCAGGACTGGCGGTGCAGTATCATGGTGTGGGTTTCTTTTGGGGCTTGTAAATATTATGCAACCGCAAAACTGCACAACAAGATTGAGGAGGCTGGTTTGAACTTCTTTCTGTGTGTTGTGTTTTTATTTCATTCATTTGTTGTTGATTTTGTTTTTATCGTTTTGGGTATTGATTGAAAGAGGAGTGCATTTTTCCAGTTGCATTTAAATACAGCAAAACTATGTGTCAAGTGCACTTTTGGATAATGATTTGCGAGTTTTTCATTTTGAATTTTGTGCAGACCTCCCTCCAGGAAGACATACTATGATGTAATACTGTTTTAATATTAAAGGCAGGCCTCAGTGCAAACTTTTGGAGTCGTATTTAGGACGCATGTTACGTGAGGCAGAGGAGAGAAACATGTGACCACAATATTATTCAAACCAGATTACACAGCGTTTCAACTCTTTTGCACCGAAGGCGAAGATTCTAAACAGATACTGCGTGTATTAATACTCTGCTATTTTAATCCAGTGTAGCTTTTCTTGCACAGATTCAAGAAAAAAAAAAGTGTTATCTTCATTTCTAAACTCATCAGACCCAATCAAACCCAAATATCTCTCATCATAATTGGCGGCCACCTGTAGCATTTTTTTTTCATTGGGCCAGATGTTGATGATTTATATTTTACGCAATATTTAGAAAAATTTGCAGTTAAGATTTAGATAACAAAAATGTTTTGATACAAAGTGTGAATATTAATGTTCTATGTTTTTCCTGATTTTTTTTCTGCCGGTCAGTAAAAAAGGGGATCCAGGTTGTGCAAAGTCTCAAAATGAAAACAGTGTCTATGTTATGTAATACTTTTTTTTGTCTTTGTTTTATTATTATTTGATGATTCTGGTTCTGCTGGCCAGATGCATAGTTAAAGTTTTTATTTTAATGATTTAAATTAAACTGTCAGATCATATCGATTAAGCATGGTGCTTGCATTGAAACTGTTGTTGAAAAGTCATGCATTTAACAATCTTTGGTTTGTTACTGATTCAACTGTGTTGAAATCGAACTGAAACTGCAGCAGCGGGTTGTTGTTTTGTTTTCACCAATTTCATGTACTTGGCGATGATGGGGATCAACTTTCAATCCTGTTTATATAAATAATAGTAACACTTAAATTTGAACTGTTCCATTCAGGCTGGTTTCTGTTATGTCTTTTTTTGTTGTTTTTGGAAGAAATTGTTTCCTATTTTGCTTATTAAAGTCATTGAAATGGCATTAATTACTTCTCAGACTTTTTTTTCCCCCTGCCGTCATGGAAAGATCTGTGACTTAATCACTGCGTCATATTAACAACATATTAGCGGCAATTAATGCTCCCACAAAGTGTAGTGACAGTAACAACAGTAATAAAAAAAAAGTTTGCTCATTTCCGGGAAAACATAAAAAATTATTATTATTATTTCCTTTTAAGAGCTAATTTGCACCGACTAAACCGTTTGCGTTTCATTTGCACTTGGCCTTAATTTTATTTTCAGACGTAAAAACGAAGTGCAAAGTTTGGACTAAAGCCTACTGGCCTGCAGTGATTAGATCACCGGGTCTGGCAGCTTATGTCCCGCTGCAGGGAGATTCCTATAGCCTACACGCTGCTCTGCTGGCATGCTGACTTCTGCAGAAACCCCGCCGTCACAAGAGCGCACCGTAAAAGGAGATCTTTGACCTTGTATTATACCGGAGAAGAGATGGAAAACCTCAGATTTAAAATAATTTTCATTTTCGCCGTGCATGGCAGTGAATACACTTAAAGGCTAAATCTAGCTGGTGCTTACACAATTTGAATCTTTTAAAAAAAAAAAAAAAGTCTGACCCTGTCGCCTAATGCGCTGAACCAGGCCTCAGTTTCAAAATAGTCCCTTGTGCGCGCCTGCGAGGTGATATTTTTACGGTTATCGGTAATGCCATTTATTACTGCCATGTGTCAACACACTTGTAATGCCTCAGAAGCCTGTCTTCCTTTATGATTATTGCTACATGCAAACACTTGAACAAAAATATACAGTTCAGGTATTTTACTGATTCGCCTTAAAACAAACTAAATAAAAACACGCTCGTGATTTCTACGCACAAAAATATCAACAGCCTCCTGATAGTATGGTAATAGAAGCAGAGAAGTAGAAGAAGAAGGGAGTAAGTGGTCCTGGTCTAGAGTTTCTGGTGTCAGAACATTATCTGCCCCATGTCTGCACATTCTCAAGGACAAAACCGCTAGGAAGGAATCAACCAATGAGACTCAAGGAAGGCGAGTGTAGTTTACATTCTCCTCTCTCTCTCTCTCTCTCTCTCCCTCTCTCTCCCTCTCTCTCCCTCCCTCTCTCTCTCTCTCTCTCTCTCTCTGGACAGCCACCAGCAGCCTGGGGGCATGAGTGCAGCTGGGGTCAACCAGAAGAAAGAGACCTATAATATGTGATAATAATTGAAAATAACAAAAACAAGTGATTAGGCTTATCCTGTAGTCCAACTCTTTTTTTCTGATTTTTCATAAAAGTCACATTGTGAGTGAGTCAGACCTAAACAAGTTATGTAAAGAATCACATTATGATTTCAGCGCTCAAGATATGTGTGAAACTCTGCTGGATCCAAAGCAAAGAAAAGGGAAAGAGTCTGAAAGCGCTCGCGAGGCTCATAGAGACAAATAATCCAGCATTAATATCAAATACATGACGAAGTCTGACAATTTCATTGCAGAGGCTTAAATTCTATTTCCGCCACATGTATGATGACTCTCTGAAAAGCAATGCATCAATATTGGACGACATAAAAAAAAAAAGCTGATCCTAAAAAATATTATGGCAATCTGATTTATGTCTAAAAAAAATACTGAGTATGTTATTACGCTATTTTGCTGCACTACCACAGATCACATGATTACTGACTGCATTTTATGTGCATTATTAACACGCTGCAGAGATAACATCTCTGCATTTCTCAGAGATAACATCTCAGGCAACTTTTTTTTCTCCTTATTCTTGCCTACAGAAAGTGATTTAACATTTTTTGAAGAAGAGCGTGTTTTATTGAGAACTGTTAGTGTGTATTTCACAGAAATGCATAGTGAAAATTGGATAAAGGATAAAAATGTATGGGAGAAAAAGGCTGGAGGTTGAAACTATAAGAAAGCAGCCTCAGCTCAGCGGAAGAGCCAAGGACACAGGGACCAGGCGTACTGTAATGATTTTAGTCTCCAATCACACATTCACGCCCCCCCACAGAGATCCTATCTGCATTCAGCCCGCTCTGCCAGCCTCCACCTTCAGCTCCTTGCATCAGCAACAGCAGCAGTGAGGAGTCCGGGACAGCAGCCTCAAACCCGGCCCGCTTCTGTTCATCGCCCGGATCTCACAACATTTTTATGCTCCAGTCAGCTATAGCGGGCCAGCTCCTTTTATAAGCTCTCCAAGCATTAGCCTCAACCTGGCTGCAGGCATTTTAAAGCCACTGAAGTGTGTGTGCACACTGCTGCTTCCTCTGTACTGACTTGAACACAGGCCATGAACTCATTTACATCTTTCATCAGTTGGAAATAAAAAGAAAGTGATCTTTTTTTTTTTTTTTACCATATCTTACCATACCCTGCCCCACTGACAGAACCATGTGTAGTTATTTTTAATTACCACTTGCATGGATTGAGCTTTTTATGTTATCATTTTCATTAATTTAAATTTGGATTAAATCCCATTTCATATACTGGTCATATGCAGAGACACACGTGCACAAGCAGTCCAGCCCACTTCCACACTAGCAGTCCATTCACCATAATTGGACGTTACTTTCCTGCTACTCTAAATTACAGTGATTTCCTGGGAAATTACAGCAGGTTATTTTCAAAGGAAACACACACACACACACACACACACACACACACACACACACACACACACACACACACACACACACACA
>JAVDPK010001527.1:144138-155674 GCA_034780415.1 Cichlasoma orientale
CACACACACACACACACACACACACACACACACACACACACACACACACACACACACACACACACACACACGAGAGCATTAACCAGTTACTGAGATTTTTCTTCTTTTTTTTTTTTTTTAAGTGTGGATGTGTTAGTATTTACCTGCCAATACAAACACATTTGAGAATAGGGGATGAAAGAAATGTGTTGTTTCATCTCTCTGTTTTCTGCTTTCCTCTTTAGTGTTGTCAGACTCTTCTTGGCACTGAAAATGTTTGCTTTTTTCCCAAACACGCTGAGGGGATCTCCCAGTTATCAGCGCACTGGACGCGAGTCAGTGGCAATCAGTCTTCAGCATCTTCTCCTCATCTCTCTCACATCTCATTCGTCATCCTTCCCTTCATCTTCTCCCCTTCAATCCTCAGCCTGGGCCAGCCAAGTCTGGAGTTCAGATCGCGACAGCATCGCAGCATCTGTTATTCATCTTCAGTATGTTACACATCATGCATGCAAATACAAAACCACACACGGATGCACATTCTTAAATAATAACAAACACACACACATGACATCATTCCTCGGACAGATAGCGCGGAGACTGGTGCAGATAGCAGAAATATATTTCCTCAAGTCATGTGACCATGCGCACGGAATCAGCTAAATCATAAACAACAGGCACAGTGACTTGACATAAAAAATATGCTTTTTCAAATACTTATACATTCATGCTGTGCTGTAATTACACCAATATAAGTGATAATACATCAAAAGGCTCAATTTTCACCTGGCTGTAGGCTGGAAAGAGCTACTTCTTTCCACTGACCTCATCAACCGCAGTCTCTTTTTGTGATGAATTTGTACCTTCATGGTCACAACCAGTCAATGGTCTGTATGATGGATACCTATGGCCATGGCCGCAGTGAGTCGATGAAAGTGACCCATGTGTACATCTCTGCTTCCGGGATGTGAAACCCAATTCCGGGTGGGATTGATCCATGTCTGGCCACTGCGGGGATAAGGCCAGAGAGAGAAGATAAGAGCAGACACAGAGCGGTCAATGATACGTTTGAGCCATCAGCCTCTACTGCAAACAGGAAGCTGTAGTAACTTTTAAAGGTATACAGACCGCATGTCACCGGGTCATGTAAGTGGAATGCGCTGCTGTTTAAGTACCGCTGGCTTTCACTGAAAACCGCTGGTGGAGGAAGCATTCAAGAGCCTCCACTTAAGTAGTAACACTGCAAAGACCTGCAATAAACATGTCACTTAACTGAAAATATTAAGTCAGGAAAAACACAAAAGTATAAAAATTGTATTCATTCCTAATGCTGAAACATTTATCCACAAAAATGCAAAACATTTCCTTTTCCATCTATAAATCTTATGCTTAGTTAAATACTGATTATTTGTGATGGATTGATTGTTGATTACTGAGTTTTACACCAATGTTTAGACAAAAAAAAGCTATTTAAAAATATCCTCTTGAGCCCCAGCAAACTGTGATTTCTATCATTTGATAGAACAAGCTAAAAAAAAAAAATCTAAATCAAATGAATCATCTGAGAATTATTTGCTTTTAGCCAGTTTATTGTAGTCGGTTAACTCTACTGAGAACTTGGGCTGTCTTGCGTCTGCGTGTCGTGCATGTCTACTGTATCATCCCCACCTTATGTACTGTGCTCTGGCCTGTTGTCGCCCCAAGATGTGAGGTAAATAATTGAATGGATCCATTAATAAATAAAGTGCAGGGGGAGAGAGGAGGAGGACGGGGGGAGAGAAGCGAGATGGGAGAGACAGGTCACTCATTTTTACAATCACTGTTCAGGGAGTGGCATTGCTGCAAACAAGCCGCCACTTCTCCCTCTATCCCTCACTCTCGGCGTTCTCTTTCTCCCTAGCAGGTGTCTGGATGTAATAAGAATTAGCTATACTGAACTGTGACCCTAAGCTGGGAGCAGGATGTAGCATTTCAGCACATTTCCTCTCTGATCCACCGGGACAAGGCTACTTCCTGTAAAACAGGTGGAGGGAGGTAACATGGAGCCGCCTCCACAGATCAGACCAAGCCTATTTCAGCCCAGCCAACTTATTTTCCAGCATGCACCGGTAAATTCCAGGTGGCACTGGTTATTTATATATGTTATAAAATGCAATTTAATATGAAAACATGCCAAGGGAGCAGCAACTGGAAAGGTGAATATGAAGCTGTGGTTTTGAACCATATAGAATTTTAACGGGGTTCATTATCAGGTACTGAAAGGCTGCAGTAGTTTGTCGACTGTGTGTGTGTTTCCTGTTACAGTAGCTGCCTCTTCGGCCAATAATATTTCTACTGTAACCTAATCTTCCTTTAAGTATACCACCATTGTGCCACATCTTTGTATTTGTTACTGCCTCTATTTGTCTTCTACAAAGATGCAAACTGGGGCAAATTATCAAAGCTCCGCTGACAAATCTAAAAAAGCAGTCATAAAAATATCGCTGCTCATACATGCCCAGTATGTATTTTTCTTTCTTTCTTTACTAATTCCATACTAATCCTTTCTACTTTCTCTTTAACCCATTCACCTCATTCTCGCATTTGCTTTCTTGCTTTTACCCTTGTTTTCTCTTTCGCTTGGCCTTCTTTTTTATTTTACAGCCTGATCTCTATTTAGATTTCCTCGTTTGGAGTTGCCACAACGCTCCCTGCTGCCAACATCTGCAAGTGGTTTGCAGGCAAGAGACACTATGGAAAAACATCAAAAAAAAAAAAGGGCATAATGGGTCTCCTCTAGTAGGTTTAGAGAGAACAGAGGCTGTGAAAAGGATACAAACTGCACTGGGATCATGCACACAAGAAGGCGGCCGGCTGTGCTCTGTCTCACTTCAGGTACATAAGAAGCTAGCCGTGGAGAGAGAGACATCTGAATCGGTAGAAAGTGTTACAACTGTGGAATATGCTGCACGGTGGTAGCCGAAAATTCATACCTGCTCATAGTGTACTGCAGCTAAGATGGGTGGGAGTTCTTGGGACCCCACAGTTGGGGGTTTACTGAGGATTGACCTCAATCACGTGTCAGGTTTAGGGCAGATTGGACTTAAGCTGCAGCACTTTTAAAGAGATTATGTTATTGTAAGCGATTAGGGGAAGTAGATACATTGAAGGGAGCTAATGAGGGGTTTCTCCCCTCCCCAGCTGCCAGCCTAATTCAGTGCTCACTGTCCTGTTGATAATACACACTACAATAGTATTACTGTGGCATTAGAGGCTTTACAATGTTGTGGAAATCAGAGCTACTCTGTTGACAGTGTGGTAGAGGTTCAGATGGTTGTGTATCGCATTGACTATGGTGTTTTTCACGAGCATGTGGCTGCTCTTTATACATATGTGTGTTGGGTGGGGGGGAGAAGGAGGTTTTGTGTGTACAGTAGGGTCTCATTAGGTAATGAGGATGATTACGCTGCATTAGGTGGTGGAGAAGAGAGGCAACAGCCACAGGGTGGGAGGGGAGAAGGAACATGTGTCTGTGATTTGCGGCATAAGCACATACCATTTAATTGACACAAGCTCTCTCTGTCTCCTGATTGGTGCAGAGCTGTCCTCTCCATGTCTGCTTGGCCCTTTCTGTCCTTGACTCGGAGGGCAGAGAGACAGATGTGGTGTGAAAGGGGCGGAGTGGGGGAATTCAGTGAATGTGGAAAGGTACTAGGCTGAAAGTCGGCTGCAGTTAGAGGTGGAACATTGGACGTGTGTCTCTGTGTTTTGTAGGTCAGTCCACCGCATCCATGAAAGGCAAACGGCAGAAGTCCCCATGATAGAATGGTAATTAATGCTATATAACGCCTCTAAAGGCAGAAGCAGAGAAACTACCAGAGAGTTTCCCAATACTGAGGGGCATTTGGCTGAATGTGTGAAGACAGGCTTCCCATTGCATGGAGCTGCCCTCTCTAGTCCCCTTCTATAAGTAGGCAGGTATTTTTACCCTGGATAAAGTGCTGACCCAGTCTCAGGTAATTACACCCCTGTTGGGCTCTGGCACAGACAAGTCCGGGCGGTGCTGAGTGCACCTTACACCCCGGCGACGAGTAAACCACACTTATCTCACTATTTACAAGCAAGTATAGAGCCTCGCTCCACATGAGAGAGAGAGAGGGAGGAGGGCATACCTTGGCAAAGACAGGAAACCTTTCTCCTGGCAGCAGGAGCCGACTGACATCCTATCCCCCCGTCAAATAACACAAAAAAAGACACAAAAGCAATGAAACTATATTCCATATTCATGCAGAGGGTGTAATCAGAGTAAGAATAGAAGACACATGTATACTGCCTAACTGAGGAATTCTGGCAACATTGTGCCCGTGTGTGGCACATTTCCTGGCAAAGATTCAACCCAGTAATCCCTAAGAGGGTTAGGCATGCTCTAATCACTTCTAACATAATAAAGCTGAATGTTCGTGAATGATGAATATCTTTCTTGGAAGCGTTTTTTAGAACAAAAAAAAAAAATACACAAAACAATGCTTCTATTAACATGTCAGGATGTGATGATATCTCTAAATGTTGTGTATCTAAATGATACTGGCTGTTTTTTAGACAGAGCTGTTAATAACATTGACTATGAAGGCATTTAAGGTCTGCAGCCTGGCCCAAGGCCAGCAGAACCTGGAGGCATTTGGACCAAAGTCAGACTCATTTTCAGGCTAAAATATAAATAATAGTCCTTAATAAGCAATGTTATTATTTAATATTGAAACTAGAGCGACTGAACACGTCTGAATGCAGTGCACACGGATATATTTTAGCCCTTGTTTTGGCATGTTAACAGGTCGCAGCTTGCACATTTGATAAGTTTGTTTTGTACAGATAGTTGGGGAGAACTAAAAAAAAAAATCCAAAGGGTAAGGCTGAACTTTTCAAGCTTCTACAGTTTGGGGGCAAATCTGCATCAGATAACACCTTTGAACCCGTTGTAAAACAAGGTAACCTTTTGAGACAAGTTGTAAATGAATAAAACCAGAAAGAGTTTTGGCATTAAAACACTGGCTTCAGGATGACAGAGGTTAGTTATCTGTTAAGCCTCAAAGATTATGGTCTTAATCAGACGACATAAAACTTGTTTTAAACTTGTGTCTAATATTATCTGATAAGTGTTTTACTAAAGAAGAAGAATTAAATAAGAGATCGCTGTGAATTATTGAGTTAGACAATGATTATTTCTGCGCAAAACATGGCGGTTAAAAAAAAAAAAAGACTCAGCAGCACAAGATAATGTAATTAGATTAGTGCTTCATTGATGATAAATAGGCCTGTCTTATCTATAATATTGTTTACAAGATAACAGTCACTTTTCAACCTCCATTTTATGTAGAGCAGTCAACATGCCTTCAATAGATCTGCATCAGAGCCAATGAAGCATGGAACATGTGTTCTTCAGATTGCCTCTGAACAAAGCGGAATCTTTAAATCCAGTTGTCTTTACAAGACATTTTCTCCAATATCTATATATCTTCCCTCCAATTAAATGCAAGTTCTATGGAAACTATGTGCCGTGTGTTGCTAGGAAAGGAAGAGACTAAGGGAAATGGCTGTGGTCAGACCATAGTCCTTGAAAGAGGAGGGGAGTGCAAAGCAAGGAGAAGAAGACAGAGAGCGAGGAAAGAAAAACGAAAAAGCGTTTTCTGAATTTGAATCATTTACCTATGAACGCACACATATGTGCGTGCTCACACACACACACACACACACGCAAAGACACATGCTTGCACTCTGGCAGCTGAGGTGCTGTGTGTAATAATACACTGATGGGAATGTGCCACTGCACGTTAATTCTCCCTTCACGCTTGCGTTGAGGAACACAGAGCCTCTAATTGACGCTAAACAAACTGCTGACCCAGACTCAGGATGAAGGTCTGTCACTGATGCACACAGAGAAACACACACTCCTGCCTGCACAAACTATGAAGTGTACTATTTGGCCCCAAATTCACAAAAAGTGTACATGCACAACTCCAATGGAACAAATCTGAGGTTTCCCAAACTGTCACACACTCTTGCGTTCCATAAGAGGCTTATAGGTTCAGAGCTTGAAAGTCATCCACCACATGAACAAGAATAAGATGCCTAGGTGGCAATCTGCAATGTCCTTGGATTTCTGGAGGCATATCTAGGAGTCTGTGTGCATGCCTGCATTAGGAGTACCTTTTAGAGGGTGGGGGCCTTGAGAAGGTAAACTCTTACTCATCCTTTTCACACTCAAATACAGCCATACACACACGACGCCCCTAAAGGAAGCTCCAGAGAGACACAACGAAGCCTTTGTGCGGGCCAGATTTCTCATGTCTCCCCGCTCCAGCACACAGATAGATCATCTCAGTATAGCCCTCTGTCTGAAGGGCAAGTGCATGCACGCTTCAGAGAGAGAGAGAGAGGGAGGGAGAAAGACAGTGAAAGAGTGGGGAAAAAAAGTTACAACCCAAACCACTTCTTTCCTTTCTCTTTTAATACTTTCCCCCCCTGTCTCTTGTCTCCCACTTCTTTCCCCCTCTTTCTCCCCTCTCCCTCCATACCCTCCCTCTCTCTCCGCAGAGGAATCCAGTCTCTCCGCTGGGACTGGAGCTCTTTGAAGGTGATCCAGAACTGTACTGCTTGCTGCCTCTGCTCTCCTCCCTCTCTGCCCTACCTCCCTCACCCCACTCCCACCCTCCACCCTCCGCTCCCACCCCTCAGCCCTCAGGGGGCCTGGATCCTGCTCAACCAAGAGCAGTCGTGCTCCAAATCCAGGCCCGGGCTTAGCGCTCCTGCCGCAGGCCTTGCTCGTTGTCCCACTGCACCACAGAGAAACAGAGAGGTGGGAGGCCTGAGAGGAGACAACCATGGCCGGGGGGGGGGGGGGGGGGGTGACTGGAAGAAACAAGGCACGTGTGTTTGGTCACATTCACATTTGGCATTTTAGAATAAGAGATTAGGAAGGAGATGTAATTATAACTCTCCCTCCTTCCCAAATTTCTCTCTCTTTATCCTCCTCTCCTTCACATAACTGTTTATTTTCCTTTTCATTTCATCCTTACGCTCCCTCCCTTTTTCCATCCCACTTCCCCTGTTCCCTCCATCCCAAGGGCAAGCTCTTCACAGACTCGTCAGACTGGTTTCTTTGGCACACCTCGCACACACAAACACACACTTTTGGATGCCAACATACGCTCAGACACATACCTCCTCACTTTAACAGAGGGTCCTTTACTCAGTTTCTCAGAATTGAGAAGGAAAAGACAGAGAATGACAAACAGACAGAAAGAAAAAAAAAAAGAAAAAGAAAAAGGGAGGCCGATAAAGAGAGGGAGTGAACTGGAGGGATGTGCATTCCTTTGGCTTGCCTGGCTCGGGAGCACAGGAGACGTGTTGCTGGCTGTTCGGTTTATTATCCCCAAGCCATATGGGTTGGCAAGCTTTTGGGGTGTGGTGGGATTCGTGTGTCTCTGTGTGTGTGTGTATGCAGCGTAAGGCAGCAAGTGTGATTATACCTACATTATGTCTTTTATCACCTGCAGTATGCATCTGTGTGCAGTCTAGGCCACAATAACCTAAGGAACCACATTTTCAGATTACAGCTTTCAATAAAACATAGAGAGTTTCCAGAACATTTCAGCCTACATAACAATACACACCACACATGCACACACGAGTAAATTTATACAAGCTGATTATTTCAGCCATTTGTGGTTTAAATTGCAACTTAATGATAATCACATGATGGTATGGTACCATGCAGTGTGTTTTAATACAGGTTCATTTAACATTCAAGTATATTTAGGTTTATGGCAACTGGGATCTTGTTTTCACTGCTGTGGCCATCACTTATATCATCAGTTATATTACACTGTACAATGTCAGGAGAAATTGAGGACATTGTCCATCCTCACAGGCAGATAGTCACTGGACAACTACCTGCACGATTCTCACATGCATGCAATCAGACATCAGACGGACTTCTGTGCATGCGTCAAGGTTGAAGCTGGTTTGTAAAACTGTAATTAATGCACACGAAGAGTAGTTCAGGCATTCATTCATTTACTGTATGTCTTGGTTTATTTTAATCATCCAGGTAGGTTCAGGGATTTAAAAGATCAGTATGATTGACTGACTGCCCGTGCTAATGTTCCAGTTTCAACTTTCTGTGCTTTAGATGCAATCCGGGAATCCATCAGCCAGTCGGTTGATTTAGCCTCAGGGGGAATAGCCAATTTAGCTAAAATTTTACCACATTATAGCCAAGATTTCATTTCGGAAAATGCAATCCTTCTTTCACTCTTCATATGGGCTCTCTGCACCTTCACGCAACCGAAGCCTGCTCAAACATGACTGCTCTACAGAACAGTAAGCTTCACTGTGATTTTCTTTGCTGTTGTGTTATGTTTAAATAATGTGTTGGCCTGATTTAATAAGAATGTGCAGGGAGCACTAGAGACACGCTTTTCTGAAGGTTTGGTCTTCTGTCAGCTCTTGGTTCCACCTATGCAATATACACCAAAAACTGCTGAAAATGACCAGTGTCTTATTACAGATCATGGTCAGTGCTAACACAAATAAACTGTATTGCCTGTGGCTGCTTCAGAAGAATAGTGTGCAGCATTGTGTACATTTAAACCCAGAACTCTTCCTCTGACAATGAACATTTTTATATGGTGTGATACTGACTGTAAATAGAAGGAATGGCTAATACCGAAGTCTTTATAAAGGCTGTAGTAGACTAGGGTAAACCAGTGCAACGTCAAAAGGGTCAGGAGCAGTGTGTGTCTGTGTGTGAAGAAGGCACAAGCTATCTATAGCCTGTGTATCCCCGGGGATTTGAGTCTTAAACTCCATATTCATGACACATCACTGTGGGGATTAGAAGGGCATCATCAGATAGAGGGGCTTACGTCAGCGGACACACACACACACACACGCTCACACTCAGAAAATAACAGACACACTCTCAACATCAGTCTCACCCAGGAAAGCGTAGCATGCACACTGTCCAGGAAGTTCTTTACTCATTTCTGAAGGAAATGCCTTTCTTCCACACGTGCACATTAATAAACCATTGAAAAGGCAGAGAGGATTCTTCTCTACATCTACAGCTCACAGGCTATGGCAGAGTCACCAGAATGACTGCTCTGTTTCACTAACCCAAATAGTTCACAATTTGAGCAGCGATTATTTGCCTATTTGAAACTAAAAGCATCTAGTGTTCGTCTAGCGGTGCCAATTTAAACACTTTGAGTTGGACCGGGGAGTGCAAATTGTTGAGATGAGAACAAACCGAAATGTGTGAGAGGAGATGGAGGTGGGGCTGTGCAGGGGAGTTGATTAAGGCCAAACCACGTGGAAGTCGATCTGCAGGGGAGGTGGAGAGGGAGGGGGTGTTAGCGCAGGCAGCATGGGTCTGTGTTGTGATTGTTTGTTCATGGCTGCGTGTGCATCCATGTGTGTGTTCTTATCTCCTCTGGTCCACAGCAGCAGGAGCATCAGAGGAAGTGTGGCCTTTCCTTCCTGTGCCATTCACACCGTCACAGCACACATGAGCCATAAAACTCTGTGGCTCCATCCAACATATAGAGAGGAAGACAGCGAGAGAGAAAGACGGGTTAGCCGGCGAGTGCGGAACATGTGTGCGGGATTTGTGGCACACGCCATTTAATTGACACAATGTCCTTCTTATGTATGGTGCAGGCTTGTTTTTGGCTGAGAGAGAAAAACAGAGAGCAATTGAGGGCAAGATTTAAGAAACAGCTGAGGTGAATGAGGAGGAAAAGTGGCCTTGCAGCAGTAGAGGGTACTGGGACAGTGGATGTTCAGTATGGGCTGGTTCCCTCCACAGGGGACCCGAGGAAGGACACCTCCCTACCCTATATTCTGCACCAGGTATCCAACTCTGGCAGGCAGCCACTCACCCGTTCCCCCATTTCACCCTGTGCTGCTACACATCCATTTCTCAGCAACATCTAAGTCATCCCTCTCAGCCAGTTGTGCAGCGGTGGGTAGCGCTATCATTCACTGACTGGAATGCACACTGAAGCCAGAGAGGCTCACTGAAAAAAATCAAATAACCAAGCTGAGATTTGTTTAAATGATCGTTTTATGGCAATTATCACGTTTGACCTAATTGAATATTATTTATCACTCTTTGCACGAATAGCACATCATTATCAAGAAAAATATTGTGATTGCTTTACCTGAGTGTAGTGTATTGTGAATGGCAGCGGTAACTCAGCATGCAGCGTAACTTAGTCTGATCTGCTGAGGATGTTTCCTAAAAAAAATTTTTGTTAAAAATATGGACGAAAAAGATTGCGTCGCCTCAACTTATGATCGCCACAACATTTCTTTAGGGAAACAATTTTAACATCAGCTTTCCTTTTTCAGACCTCACATTTTTTTGCGCTAATCTAATGGCAATTTACACTTTTTCAACACAAACAAGTGTGAAAGAATGCAGCGACACAGGAAAGGCTTGCAAAAGAGACGATGACTGAGGTACTAACACAAGGCAAAACTACATATGTGTCTTCTGATCACGGCCCTGATAATGATGCTTAACAAGCTGTTCTAATTTCAGACAGATTCAGATGTGGCAGGTTTGATTTAAAAAGGCTTGTACTTGGTATTCTACTGTCTTTAAACTATCAAATCACCAGCTGTAGACTTAAAAGTCGGCGAGCATGAAGTTCGCTCTTTTGTGGAGAGCAGCTGTGTTGAATTTAGATTTTGTGCCCAGAATCAAGATAACCCTGAGAAAGAGCACAAAAATAAAACAAGTGCTGAAACTTCTCCATAAAAACATCTCCAACTGCCTGCTGAAGCAAAGTACACTTGTCCACCACTGATACATCTATTTAGGGCTTGCATTAGCCTTGACCCATGTACTGTTTGGTTAGGACAGTACTGAAATACACTCACCTACCACTTTGTTAGTTACACTTTGCGAGTACCGGGTTGGACCCTGCGTGGGATTCTTGTGTGGGAAATCCCAGCAGATCAATTCCTGAAATACTCAAACCAGCCTGTCAGACACCAACAATCCTGCCACGCTCACAGTCACTTGCATCACCTTTCTTCCCCATTCTGATGCTCAGTTTGAACTTCAGAAGGTCGTCTTGCTGCCTCTTGATTGGCTGATTGGAAATCTGCAACATGTGTACCTCATAAAATGCGTGGTGAGTTCATAATCATTGTTTTTACTGAATATGCTTCTATAAGAAAATTCCAGCACAAACATATAAAACAGTGGGAAATGGGGGCAAAATGTGTACTCAGGTGGTGTTTTGCTGCACATATGCGTGCGCGCACACACGCTCACACACACTCTCTCTTTCCATAGAGTAGTGAGGTGGGAACGGTGCCAAACCAACACTTCATTTCAATTTCAAATCTGAGGCCTGACTTTGACCTTTCAGCACAAAACTAGTTATAGACTCACTCTCGGCTTCTTTCTCTCTTCCCGCCCATTATGCTGCTTGTCAACACACACACACACACACACACACACACACACACACACACACACACACACACACACACACACACACACACA
>JAVDPK010001527.1:207587-220432 GCA_034780415.1 Cichlasoma orientale
GTGTGTGTGTGTGTGTGTGTGTGTGTGTGTGTGTGTGTGTGTGTGTGTGTGTGTGTGTGTGTGTGTGTGTGTTAGCATGTCTGTCTGCAGCCTCAAACAGAGCTTCGGGCCAGCCTCTGTTTCCTGGCTAGGGGCACAGCCACTACTGTTAGGTGTTAACAGGAGGGATACAGAATGAAAGAACAAAAGATGTGCCTGAGGCTAAAGTTGAAATGCCTTTGAGACACAGAGGACATCTCCATGGGGGTGAGCAGGGATGAGGGAGCATGAGAAAGCAACATAGAGACAAGGGAGCGCTAAAGATGATATAACAAGTGACGCGCAGCAATGAGAGACATTTAAAACAAGGACAGATTTGTCTCATTTCCTTTTTGCACACATTTTTTTTTAAAAAAAAAAAGGAAAAATGTGTCTTGAATGCAATTTACAGTAAACAGAGTCCCCAGAGCTTCCCTATTTGACTAATCCTCCCACACAAAGAGAAAGTAAGAGAGAAAGAAATGAAAGAGGCAAAACACAAAGGGGCACTGACATGGTTGGATTTGTGGGTCAAAACAGTGTGTTTATGTTTGTGGTTTAACAGCATCAAAATCTTTGTGTTTGGCAAGCACCTCGTCTGTATCAGTACTCCAAACTAATCCAGCTCGCTCAAGATGCAAAAACCTGCTTTGCAATGTTTGTGATGTACAATATGAAGTCCACAATGCAGAACCTTTGTCCATTCACATATGCACGCAGCTATGATCTCTGCACACATCAATATGCCCTTGAAAGGAAAACCACAAACAAAAATATTAGTCCGGTGTGTCTGGCATAGTATGTTTATATTCCTTAGCTCGTTTTCAGAGCCATGTGAGACTCCTCCTTTGTTCATATGCCATCTATCTGTTTAGAATGAAGGCAGATATTTTTCGCTGAAATGTAAAAGTAAACACTACTGTGGAAGTCCCTCCATTTCCTGCTGACTTCCTGTCATGGGGATTTATGCACATACAAACACACACATACACACACACCCGTCATACAAGGAGGGGAGTGCTCTTTCACCATTTCCCAGCAAAGCCAAGCCTGTCAGCACCAGTTTTCCTACACTGACCTGTCATAACCGCAACACAAACAGGTGGATCAGGGGTGAAGCTGAAGTCAAAAGAAAAACGCAGAAACATTTAACTCTGAAATCCCTGCAGCTCTGGATAAGCGGTTAAGAAAATGGATGGACGGATGAGTGCAAAAAATAAACCATAAAGCGGTGCAAATTCAATTCGAAGCTATAACGACAAACATGCTCAGAGCTTCATTTCCCATCACCGCTCTTATGCCAAACCTCAAGCAGATTGCACATCTTTCACTCATTAAAAAAATCCCCTCAAATTTCTGCCAGCTTTTAGATTAATCGCAGCTCCTCCGTTATCAGTTTGTGTATTCTCACCATAAATCCATTAAATTGATTATAGAAAAAAACCTACAAAGCTAAATTTAAAGCTAGCTGGTTCTCGTGCTGCAGATGTGGATGTATAGCGTGACAGCCGAACGCACACTGTGGCATTTATAGAGGAAGGTTACCTAACATCCGAGCGTCTGACAGAAGCAGACACTGGAAGTTTGTCAGTGTTAAACAAACTGGAAACACATAACTACCTGACATTCAACACAAAACAGTTGTGCATTCTTGAAAACACATTCTAATACACAATTATGAAGCTGCGCTGTTGATAAGGACGAGACTTAAATGAAACATTGGTGCATTTTTGTCCTTTTTTCTCTCATTTATTAATTTACTTATACTGACTATTCAGTGCTAGAAAAACTGTGGAACAATAATGAACACAAAAGTGCTTCTGATAACAACAGGAGAGTTAGCTGTGTGATATGCTTTGAATTATGATTGGATCAGAGGGGGCATGAAATATTCATCTGTGGTCTCCTGCAGGGGCGGCATACTGTTAAAAAGGCATTGATTTGACAAGCCAAACAAACGCTGATGAGGCCTGATAATCAATGGCGGCATTGATGACAGTGTGTGGTGGCCCTGGGCTCTGAGCTATTGGATGGGCTCACTGTGAATAATGAATGAGGAGATTCCTGATTGATCAGTGAGGTTGTCTCTCTTTCAGACACTCAGCTGGTATTTCAATGGGGCCTCCAGCAGCGGAGACAACATGCCAACAACAACCCAACGCCAACCTTCCCGAGGACCAGTCGCTTCACTGCTTCGCAACAAGATGAAGGACAAGGTGTCCACTCGTGATGGCGGGAAAAAAAAAATGCTTTTTTGAGAGAATCGTAACGCTGCCAGTAAATGTACAGACAAGAGAAACACGGGCTACAAGTAGAAGAGCGAGAAAACCTTCAGGTCCTCAGTGAGTTTGTCCTTGAGAGCAAAATGTCTGGACTGTTTATTTGGTACCCAAGGGTGTACATACATATACACACACACTCTCACACACACACACACACAACCCAAACACAGGCATAAAAACACCCACACACAGGTGACAGCAATGGTAGGGTGTGCTGCGTTTTGTCATTTGCCTGGCTTCCCCACACCAGTGCTGAATGTCAACTCTTTTATTCTTTTGTACTTGGAAGAGGTGGGGGAATGATGAGGGGAACAAAAACACCAAACAACAAAAAAGGTCCCCAACAATGCCGTTATCTTCGTAGCATCTACCGCCGCTGTCTCCTTCTCTTCACCCTCCTCTTCTTCTCTCTCTCTCTCTCCCTTTATGCCCCCCCCCCACCCCTCCACATTCACACTCCCTCATAGAATATCACTTAGCTCTGCCCTTGAATCCTCCTCCGTAAGTGCACACACTGAGCCGCACTGTGAAAAGACTTGAAGAAACAAAGTGGGTAGGATGTCTCCGCAGCAGTGACGCTGACCGACTGTAGTTCATTGTTGTCTCAAGGTAACTCGCAGCGAGTTTCATGACATTCTCCCGCATGCTTTTGTGTAACAGTTTGTGGGTTGTAATGAAGATGAAGATACTAATACTGCTACATAGTTGACATTTCTAACTTGGCCCTTCATTATTTTGCTGTGCATAACTGTCAACTTTTACAGTCTTCCACCTCTCTCTCTCCCTTTGTGAACTCTGGGTTTCTCTCCCACTGTGAATATTTATTCTGATGATGAGAATGATTATGCAAATGAGAGAAAACTGCATCAATCTGTCTAGCCAATAAGAAAGACCTCTGTGATTGGCCTCAACTAATCATCTGAGGGGGGTTTTTTCTAACCTCTAATTTTTTTCTTTCCTCTCACTCAAATGTCTTTCTCACATCCCGCATTCCTCTCTAATCTCTATTGCTTTTCTTATTTATGTCAACGTATTCTTCATTACTTCTCACCTGAACATACACCCCCCACCCTCCTCGACAGCGTCACTGCAGATATAAATGCAGATATCGAGTTATTGATCCACACAAGCAAAATCATGGGGACAATAACTGAACCTCTACTCCACACCTAACCAGGTCCAGAGGACTGAGAGGTTTCTTATAGGGACTATTTTCTTTCCACTGAACTACACAACCAGCAGAAGCAGGCAGCTAACTAACACTGCCAGTCACCTTATGTTCACATCTTGTAACAGTGTCCCAGGAGTTTCTTGTTATGCTGCATGCATGTGTACTTGTCCTCAGCGACAGGGTTTGTGGATGTAGTTCAGTGCTCGTGACAATGTATGAGCAATCGGGTTTTGATTTCTGGAAGATTACATTATTCAAATCTCTTTTGAGGTATTTTGAGCACCACTAAACAAGTGCCACTCAGTTTTATTACATTTAAAATAAGGCAGACATCTGTACAGCGGTACTGGGTGGCTCACACCAAAACAAGCTAGATTTTTGGATAGCACTACGGGAAGAAAGTCGGTCATCGTGTCTTATTTCTCAATCACTCTCCCTCATCTCACTCTGTGAGCTCCAAAGGTGCTCTTCTCAATGAGCTAACATTACTTTGGATACATGCCAAACCACACTTCACCATATGGGGATATCATTGCAGGCGAAGAGCCTAAAAACAAACCTATAGCAACTGTATACAAGTCAGGATCATGATATGTCACTGTGAGACAATGTGGGATAATGTGTTGCCCTGGTCCATCATATGCCCAGAAGTTAACAGCCTTTGGCAAAATCCCAGTTTCCTCCCCTCTGCTCCCAGGAACCAGCCTTTTCTCTGGATTTCCGCCAACCAAATCCTCCCTCCATGGACTTCTGAAAAAAAAACTAAGCAGTCTATGCTGTAAGAAAGAGCACAAGAGAGCAGTGGAGAGTGAGAATAGCTAATACCAATGTTTGTTCCTCTCAATTACAGTTTTAAATGGAAATCAATGTTGCAGGGGGAATGAGCAGAGCCCTTAACATTGGGGTGATAATCACATTAAGACAGGGCTTAAATCAACACCAGACCTTAGCCTCTGGAGGGAGAAGAGCAACACAGAAAGAGTGGAGACTATTCAATTTTCTCTCTCTCCCTCTCGCGCTCTCTCTCTCTCGTAATCTATCTATCACTCCCATACAACAGTTGTCTCCAGCTCCCAAACCGCTGTCTGGTTGCCAGGATACCACCCGTAAGTTTCACCATACTAACATCTGGAATAAAGGTGGGTGGGAAGGCTGCCAGGACAGGCCTGGAGTTTCACTGTGGCCATAAAAACAACAAAAATAAATCTTATTTTCAGCTGCAATGTATACACACAGTGTCACATATATGTTAGCCAACTGAATCTAAGTTAATTGTTTCTCAGGTCCAATAATAGACAAACAGTCGGGGATTGTTGTTTCTCTGCTTTTACTTTGGTGGAACCAACCCGAGCAAAGCAGTGAAAACAGAGCAAAACTGGTGCAGATTAAGTATGGAGTTTCATATAGTTCCAGCAGCAGGGTCTATTATTATGGGGATAGTGACAACGTGGATTTTTCTGGATGCACAGTAGCACCAGTTAGGCGCTACTATTCTGGTGATGTAACAAAGAGTGTGCCTGTTCAGAACAGGTCAGAACTACACTGCATCCAAAGTTCTGCAAGGTGCCGTTTCAGTGCATACTGTCAAATATGGGCGTCATAGTTACAGCTCTACTTTATTATGGCAGTGATTCTACAAGGCAACATGAAGTTTATTTTCTGATTGCATAATCTACAGCAGTCTTCACTCAGCTGCCATTGCAGACATATGAAGGTGTCAGATACAGTATTTGTTCCATCTGCTCACTCATTTGAGTAACACATATTGTCACACCATGATTATGTTTGCCAGACCTCATTAAATGTCAAACGTCTATGTAAACGTGCAGTGATCTGCTGACTGCCGTGTCAGGCAGACATTTTCAGAAAAGCCTGTACTCGAAGATGATGACAAATTGGACAGTGATGAAAATGTTAACGGCAAGTGCGTTGGATCATAAACTGAATGGGCCAAAAAAAAAAAAAATCCTCTGCTAAGTCAATCACTTGTTGCTTAATATAAACATCGGGAAACATAGAGGCGAGAAGTATCGCTATGTAAATGCAAAACCGGAGAAGAGACACTGCAGTCAGCAAGTACCTACCAACGTCCACAAAAATTATGCTCAGTAAGCTCCTCTGAATGTAAACAAATGTGGGTCTTAGCTCTGCAAGTTGGAAACCTTACACTGTTTGTTTACCAATTTAAAAAAAAAAAAAAAAAGGTGAAGATATGAAAAAAGAACCTTCCCACACTCAGGGCTGATTACATACTTGGGCTGAATATTCCCTCTATACAATGCATTTGCATACAACGAGTCCCTGAATCTGGAACAAGATCTGGATCTAAAATGATTTTTGTTTTTTCTGATTTCAATTTGATACGTACTTGTGAAAAATATGATGCAAAATATCCAATTTTGCTTGATCTTTCAATGGTCCTGATCTATATTGGCTCCAGAGGTTCATTACTTCTAAGTAGGGGAATGATGTAAATCCATCCAAAACTTTTTCAATAATCCTGCATTGAAAATAACAAATAATAATAATAAAAAAAATTTTAATCACATAACTTTGCCTTACATAACATATTAGTTTGGCAGAGGTAATGAATGAAAAACAAATCTGAATGTTTCAAAGGGTCAGTTCTATTTTTTCTGTAACATTTAAGTTCATCTGTCCTGTAGAAAAGTCTTCTCTGAATAAGCATTGGGTTACCCCTTTGTTAAAATCAAAGTGGAACTGTCTTGCTTTCCTCTCTCCTGAAGCTGCTTTACCATGAAGTAAGCTCTCATTTGGCAGTTCTTTCCCACTCCTCAGTGTCACTGTGTTTTCACATGTTCGTTTTTCCAGTTTATATTCCAGAAACTGTTAACCACGGCAGTCAGCTTTTGCCATATTTTGCTATCCAGTAGCTGAGTGAAGCTGAGTGCCTTCTCTTTTCCCAAGGAAAAAAAAAATGAGCGTGACTTCTTGTTGATAGGTTATTTTGCCTGCTTGTCACTGTTAGCTTTTCCTAACATGCCCATTTTGCACCTCTTGGTGTCTTCTGAGTGCTGATCACTCAGCGAAACCTTGATATTCCTCTTTTGCACTTGCTAAATTAATGCTACATAATCGCACACTCCTCCTCTCTCTGTGTCTCTAATTCATGTCGTCACAATACTAACTCCCATCCAGTGTAGCTGAATCCAATACCGTTACACTGGAAGGCAGAAAACACACAGACACACACAGGTCCCCCCTCTTGTGCACATCCTCTATGCTTGGAGGGTGAAGATATGCAAAGCATCACCATCATCAAAACAAAAACTGCAAGGGAATATAGGGCAATTGAGTAAATTAAAATGCATCCCTAGAGACATGTCTTTCCTTCTCATCTCGTTGCTCTCTTCCCCCATTTCCCTGTTGTTTCCACTGAAGAAATGGACCCTTTTGCCGTTTAGTTCAAATTAGTCTGCCTTGTTCTCGCGAGATGTTTGTCCAAGTCATAGTAACACGGACAAGCATCTGTGATTATTTAGGATTTGAAAATTAAAAACAGTTTGGCTTTTTTTTTTTTTACTGACTAACAAATATTTTGACAGGATATCGGTTCAACTGAGGACAAACAATGTAGAAACCACGCATGTAATAAAAATGAATGAAAAACTGCATTAAGAGGAGAGCGTTCAAGGCCAAGCACATGAATCAGTCCTACAAGAATAAAACTAAATTTGCACGGCACATGTGAGTAAAAGAAGAAAACATGAACAATAATGATACAAACAATGGGAAGCACGTGCATTTTGTAAAGTGTTTTGCTAGTCAGAAACTGCAATACTCAGAAAAATTGCAAAAAAAAAAAAAAAACAGGAGATACATCTTATACTGCACAGGCGTCAGTTAGCATGTTAAATGTTAAAGTTTATGACAGTACAATTAGAAAAAGACTGAACAAGTACGGCTTATTTGGAAGGGTCGCCAGGAGAAAGGGTCTTCTTTCTAAAGAGACCACGCCAGCACAGCTTAGGTTTGCAAAGCTGCATCTGAACAAACCACAAGACTTCAGAAACCATATCTTTTGGACACATGAGACCAAAGTGGAGATGTCTGGTAATAATGCAGAGTGCCATGTTTGGAGAAAACCAGACACATCATATCAGCACAAACACCTCACACCATCTGTCCAACAGCTAAAGCTTGGCTGAAACTGTGTCATGCAACAGGATAATGATACCAAGCAAACCAGCAAATCTACAACAGAACGGCTGCAAAAGAAAAGAATCAAGGTGTTGCAGTCCAAGTTCAGACCTCAACCCTGGCTGAAATGCTGTGGCAGGATTTTAAAGTTATAATGTGTAAACTTTTCACTGCTAGATGTCAGCAGACTGTAGATTGCAGTCGAATGAGTTCTGTTTTCTTACCCCTCCCAATTCAAGTGCATAATCCTAGCTACAGTGGCTGCTATAGAACAAATGTGTTTTAGTCAGCCAAGAAAAATCAAAAACATAAACTTTAGACTGTACTTCATAACGGTTTCTACTAGTGTTTGGACCAGATCAGGATCTGACCGGAGTTTTTCCGGTGAAGGGGACCCCTTCTCTGACAATAAAACATAGGTATAATGCTTCATGCGTCATGCTTATTGAGTCTGAATTGCAATAGTCATTGAATGCTGCATAAGCTTAATTGTTACATTTACAAGATATGTATGGGGTGGCTCGAGAGACATGCCACATGAGTCGTAGTTCTTTACTAGAAGTAATCTTAACTAGAAGTTCAAATTTAGGGGCACTAAATTTGCCACTGTATTTCAAATATGGAGGGGGAACATGGCGGCTTCCACAAACCGACGCCCACTCCTATGTATTAATTATACTTTTATGAGAATGCATCAATTTGTTAGAACACATAATTACACACTAATCTATTTATATTTATGGGTACAATATCCATTTTTTCTATTAAATAACCTCAAAAAATTACTGACTGTACCTTTAAGAGAGCAACACATAAATGAATGCCTGTTTATGCACATTGGGTCAGTGAACTGGAGCAATGTTGTAAAGAGTGGGACAAAATTCCTCCACAACAATTTAAGACACTGATAGTCTTACAGAAAATGATTACTTCAAGTTATTGCTGCTAAAGGTGGCTCAAAAAGCCATTAAATTATTTAGCTGTAAATCTTTTATTGGTTTGCATGTGAGTAAAACACACAGACAATATGAACCTATCAATAGCCTCCTCCTACATTTTTACCATAGAGGAACACTATTAATTAAGGTTGGGTTAAGGTAAAGGTTGTTTAAATCCATACAAATTTTAAACGTCCTGTCAGAATGCTTTTTTTGTCCATAGGCAACTAAAACTGGTAAATTACGTGTCCTTAAACCAAACCCTTGACTTGCTAACTAGCTGTATGTAAAAAAATAAATAAAAAATACTGAAAGCTAAGCTGCCTAGTTACTACAGGAATATATGTTAATCTGAAGTGGCCACTGCATGGCAGGGCTCCCCCACCATCTGGAGATCAATAAGTGGCTTTGCAATTTGAAGTTACCTCTTCACAATAGTGACCAAACAATGTGGAATGATGTGAAAAATGGCATCAAAGGGTCTTTAAAAGTGGCTTTTTATGATTTATATGTCACGTTCTCTGTTGGCTTTTTGGTTCATTACATTTTGCATTAACACAAACAGATGAGAGAGTCCTCTAATTTAACTGTTTCACAAATTGCGCTGAGATAGGGTTGGTTGGATGGATGAGTGCGAGCCACGCAGCCACATCAAAAGCAAAGAAATGGACACACTGGGGAATGGATGAAGGCAAACAAAGCAGATGAAGTGCAGGAGGTGGTGGGGGGGAAAGGTGACAGTAAGAGGCGTGCGTCCGGCCAATGTCCAGACAGACGGTAGTCAATAAATCAATGAAGAGGTCACACAAGCAGGTAGTTAGAGTAGCTATTGAGAGCTACCCCTCATGTGATCAGCTAGAATAGCACCAGTCTAAAAGAACAGCTCCCTTCATATTTTCATCACCTCTCATCTAACCAGTAAAACCAGTCACAACAACAATAACAACAAAAAAAAAAACCTGTACTGTAATATCAATGTTCAAAAAAAAAAAAAAATCAACAGAGGATTCAGATGTGTTTTATAGTAGTTGGGTGAGAATAAAGACAGGATTCCTCAAGACACTAGAGTTGTTTTGAAGTGAATCGCTACTGTAAATGTTTTAGTTTGAGCTATAATAGTGTCTTGATTCATCTTCACTAGGGAGAAAGAACAACCAACCACCCGCATGTTCTGCTTTAATCCATACTACTTAATCTTTGTGGAAAAGGCTCCTCTTATCTTGTCTCCCGCATGTAAGTCTGTTTTTATCTTCTCCTCTCTTCCTTAGACAAACCCGCACACACGTACATGTGCTTATGAAAACACTTACACGTACGGATACACAAAACATACACACACCGTATATGAAGCAAGTGCATGTAATTACCTCAGTACAATGGCGCTACAAAATGCCAGACAGTGTTTGCATCAGCGTGTATGTGTTTAGAGTTTTGTAATTAGCAGAATACATTTAAATACATTTGGCTGAAACACTCCTGGGAGAGTTCCTGTGTGCTGTGTCTGCCTCAGTCTCTTGCTCCCTTTATTCTCCCTGCTTGCATCTCACAATCCCTGCAGTACAAATTTTCTTTTAAATTTACCGATCAAACTCTTGCCTTCATGCACAGGTTTTTTTTTTTGTTTGTTTGTTCTCTTCTTTATGTTGTACCTCACCAGAAACCGGTCGATAAATGGTCCCTATGACCCCACTATCTAATTTGCATAACGGTAGACCACTATGGCTGAAAATCAGCCACCATGTCAGGGCATGCTCTAAACCTTCTACCACAGGACAACCTTACTTGCCTGAGGACAGAATAATCAAATTTCTGCACCATCATGCGTTCTAAAATACTGTATCTGTATACTGTCGAAAAGTCTGCATGCACTCTTCTGTCCTCCAAAGGTGAAGATATGAAAAAAGAAAAGTCAAAACACAAGCACAAATGTATTTACTCGTGTCAAAGTAGCATATTTGATTATCACTGGACACACTCATCTAATAAAGAGTTGCAATGAACTCTCCCCCCCGAGCCCCTTCCTGCTCATCAAGCCAGTCTTAATTATTCATCAGGCAGCCACGTGTCTTTCATCTCTATGTTAATTGCTACAGACTTTTACTTGAACCATGGTGCCCAGTGAAAGCCTCCACTTGTACCGTAACATACCGCTAGAGGTTAAATTAAAATATGAGTGTTTGGCATTACAGCTTACAGTTCAATCACACACAGTGAATCCTAAAACAGGCATTCATAAAGCTTTACCTTTGGGTTTGCACATACAGAAAGCCCTGAAAACACTGAAGGTTGTATTCAAAAATACTCCAACACACCCCATACAGTCAGTGGCTGTGACTATTAGTCAATCGACTTTATAACTGAACAGTAATAGTAATATCTTAATAATCAATTAAGCAACTTTGGTAAAGGTTACACCCCATTTTAACTTCTAGTTAAGATTACTTCTAGTAAAAAACTGGGTCTCATCTCGCATGTCTCTCGAGCCACCCCACGCACTTCTTGTAAATTTAACAATTAAGCTTACGCAGCATTCAATGACTCTTGCACTTCTACTGCATAGGGTTGCAGACGGTGTAACAAGAAATAAATCACTGCTGTCTGACTAATAATACGAAAAGCATTATTATTCATTTTTAGCTAGACAAACGGGACAGTTAAAGATGTGTCAGTGATGTCCTTTTTTTTGACAGATACACTAAAGACCAAATGATTAATCAAATAATGCAAAAAGTGATAGGTATATTAATCAATAACTAAAATACCATTTAGTTACAACTTTAGCATACTTTAGAAAGACATTAACATTAATTATCCATGGTTTTCTTCATCTGATGTGCACTCAATGTCCACTTCATTAGGTACATCTGTTCAACTGATCATTAAATATCTAATCAGCAATCACATGGCACCAACTTAAGGCATTTAGGCATGTAGACATGCCTGCTGAAATTCAAACCAAGCATCAGAATGGCAGAGAAAGGTGATTTAAGTCACTTTTAATTTGGCATTGTTGTTGGTGCCAGACAGGGTGGTCTGAGTATTTCAGAAACTGCTGATTTACTGGGATTTTCCCACACAACCATCTCTAGGGTTTGTGGAGAATGGTCAGCAAATGTTTTCTGGCCCAAAATATCTTGACATTAGAATAGCCAGACTCATTCGAGCTGATAGGAAGGCAATAGGAATTCAGAAGAGCAGATTCAGCATGAAGCAGATGGGCTACAGCAGCAGAAGACCGCACTGAATGCCACAACAGAAGATTGGAAAAATGTTACCTGGTCTGAGAAATCACAATTTCTGCTTCAACATTTGGATGGTAGGGTCAAAATTTGGTATAAAAAACATGAACGCATGGATCCATCCTGCCTTGTATCAAAAGTTAAGTTTGGGCCCCTTAGTAACAATTGAGCATATCACAACCTACCTCAGTATTGTTGCTGACCATGTCCGTCACTTGATGACAACAGTGTATCCACCTTGTGATGGCTGTTTCCAGCAGGATAACATGCCATGTCATAAGGTTCAAATCAACTCAAACAGGTTTCCTGAACATGCTAATGTTCAAGAAACACTGTACTCAAATTGCCTTCACAGCCACCAGATCTCAATCCAGTACAGCACCAGGATGTCATGAAATGGGTCGTGGATGTGCAGCTGACAAATCTGCAGCAACTGTGCGATGCCGTCATGTCAATATGGACCAAAATCTTTGAGGAATGTTTCCAGCACCTTTTTGAATCTATGCCACAAAGAATTAAGACAGTTCTGAAGGCAAAAGGGGTCCAGCTCGGCACCATGTGCCAACACAGTGCAGAATAGCTGCCTAAACTCTGCTCCCATAGAGGTAGATTATCTCGTCAATAATTTTACATCCTCACGGTGTACAACTCTGGATAGTGGGGCTCCTCTGAAAAAGAAATCTTACTAGGACATCTTACTATTCATCACTAACTGAAGAAAATGAGAACAAGCCCAGGTTTCTTTTCAGCACTGTAGCCAGGCTGACAAAGAGTCAGAACTCTGTTGAGCTGAGTATTCTTTTAAGTTTAACTAGTAATGACTTCATGAATTTCTTTACAAATAAAATTTAAGCATTAGAGAAAAAAATATTCATAACCATCTCACAGACATATCTTTATGTTTGGCTGCTTTAGTACTGCTGGTATTTCTTTAGACTCTTTCTCTCCGATTGATCTATCTTCAATAGTTACTTCCTCCAAACCATCAACATGTCTATTAGACCCCATTCCTACTAGACTGCTCAAAGAAGTCCTA
>JAVDPK010001527.1:220532-240615 GCA_034780415.1 Cichlasoma orientale
TGAAGAGTTTCAGTCAGGTTTCAGAATTCATCACAGCACAGAAACAGCATTAATGAAGGTTACAAATGATCTTCTTACAGCCTCTGATAGTGGACTCATCTCTGTGCCTTTCCTGTTGGACCTCAGTGCAGGTTTTGATACTGTTGACCATAACATTTTATTACAGATATTAGAGCATGCCATAGATATTAAAGGTAGTGTGCTGCAGTGGTTTGAATCATATCTATCTAATAGACTCCAATTTGTTCATGCAAATGGGGAGTCTTCTTCACACACACTAAGGTTAATTATGAAGTTCCACATGGTTCTGTGCTAGTACTAATTTTATTTACACTATGCATGCTTCCCTTAGAAAGCATTGCATACATTTTCATTGTTATGCAGATGATGGCCAGCTTTATCTATCCATGAAGCCAGATGACACACGTCAATTAGTTAAAGTGCAGAAATGTCTTGAAGATATAAAGGCCGGGATGACCTCTAATTTCCTGTTTCTAAATTCAGATAAAACTGAATTTATTGTACTCGGCATTACAAACCTTAGAAACATGGTTTCTAACCAGATACTTACTCTGGATGGCATTCCAATCTCATTGTACATTCTGTATAATGACAATTCTATTCTATTCATTACCTTGGCCTCCAGTAACACTGTGAGCAATCTTGGAGTCATTTCTGACCACGGTATGTCCTTTAATGCACATATTAAACAAATATGTAGGACTGCTTTTTTGCATTTGCACAATATTTCTAAAATTAGAAACATCTTGTCTCAGAGAGATGCTGAAAAGCTAATTCATGCATTTATTACTTCTAGGCTGGATTATTGTAAATCATTACTATCAGGCTGTCCTAAAAGCTCCCTGAAAAGCCTTCAGCTGATACAAAATGCTGCAGCTAGAGAACTGACCGGGACTAGAAAGAGAGCATATTTCTCCCATATTGGCTTCTCTTCATTGGCTCCCTGTTAAATCCAGAACTGAATTTTAATTCTTTCTCCTCACATGCAAGGTCTTGAATAATCATCTTATCTTAAAGGCTTCATAGTACCATATCACCCCAATAGAGCACTTCACGCTCAGACTGCTGGCTTACTTGTGGTTCCTAGGATACTTAAGAGTAAAATGGGAGGCAGAGCCTTCAGCTTTCAGGCCCCTCTTCTGTGGAACCAGCTCCCAATTTGGATTCGGGAGAAAGACCCCCTCCCTTTTAAGATTAGGCTTAAAACATACCTTTTTGATCAAGCTTATAATTAGGGTTGGAGCATGGTTCTGTTGGAGAGTTCTTCCTATTAAAAGGGAGTTTTTCCTCCCCAATGTCGCCAAGTGCTTGCTCATAGGTGGTTGTTTTGACTGTTGGATTTTTCTCTGTAATTATTGTAGGGTCTTTACCTTACACTATAATGCACCTTGAGGTGACTAATGTGATTTGGTGCTATATAAATAAAATTGAATTGAATTGAACACTAAAAAGGTGCACCTAATAAAGTGTTTGCTTGCTTTAGTGGATTTTTTATTCCACATATTAAAATGACTATAGATAAACAATCATTTCTGCAATACATAGGACAATAAAGTTTTAGACATTAATTTAGACTTAAAAGTAAGATTATGGTTTAGGGTTAATCATACAGTTAGTTACATTTTGTCATCTTTTTTAAATATATAGCTATATAAGCAGAAAGAGTAGAAGGGAAAAAATAGCTTGCATTGTATTTAGCCGATAAATTACGGATATGCAGACACTCGGCTCCATAATCAGCAGGCAGACATACTGGCGTGAGAGCACACAGAGCAGGAGTGGGAGTGATGGGGTGAAAAGTGATGGATAAAGAGGGAGAACTGGTGGAGAACCTTGGCCACTATAACAGGGTGAATGGGTTATACCTTTGGACTAAGATATACAGTTTGAAAGAAGACAGATATATGAAACATGACTGCCTTGGAGAGGACTGCCTAGGAAGAAGACATAATAGAAAAGAAAAAAAAATACATCAAATATGCGCTGATTCAAAAAAGTTGCATATATGAGAAAACAGGGAAGAAATAATAAAGAAAACAAAAGAGTAAAACAGAACTGTAGGAAAATGGAGAATTGCAGAGTTACTGCTGTAAGAGAAAACCATGACAAGAATCTATCATGTTTTTGCACCACTTCACTCCTGAGACCATGCATTTTAGTGGATGTTTGCAGCATCACACACTTGCACGTGTGCACACAAACACACACACAGCTACTGCAACATACATCAGTGCCCTGGAAACAGCGCATGATAAATTCTGAACACAATACATTTTGTCGAAAAGATTTAACATCTAATTCAGGTCTGACAACTCTCTCCATCTCATAGCCAGACCGGTTACATTGATCTCCACAGCACACACAGGCGGCCTTGGATTTCCCTGATGGTCACAAACACACATTCACAGAGAAAGAAGACTACTACACAAATCCAGCCAGTTTGGACCGCCTCATACATCTATACAGCCAACTAGCACTTTTAAGTACGGAGACCGGAGAGGAATTCCTGGTTTAAAATATCATGACTGTGCTGTATCTTAATAAAGCAACCAAATTACTTAATTACATTTTGGACAGCAGGTTTATCCATTTGCATTGAGGGTTTAAATTCCTCCATTCCGGTGATTCCTCTCTTAACTACTTAAAGCCTCCCTTTTGCTCCCAGGGGAGACTTCTGGTCTCCTCTCCCCGGTAGACTATTTGGAAGAGATGTGACAAGTAATCAATGTAATGTTGGTGTGTGTTTGTACTGACATCTGTTGCACTTAAAAGTGTTAGGAAAAACACACAAAGCAGGCGCATGCATGTACAGATACATGAACAAAAACACATGAATAGTGACAAGTAGCTGAGTGTGACTGCTAGTGATGTGTGTTTAGTGTAGTGGTTCAGAGTCCTTGATGAAACGAGCCAGAAATGTGAACTTTGACCACTGATTCTGATACGGAGACAGACTGAATTGCAGTTGTGAGGATAAGGGAAATGGGGATGCAACTGTCTCTGGGGTCCATGTGCATGCAGAATCTGTTGTCACTGTGCTTTTCAGGCTAATGGATTGCAATGTGTTAGATTATGAGTTGGCCGGATGCCCTGTTGCCGGTTCAGCTAGAGCTTCAGGAGGTATTACGGGGAGCATACTGGAGTCTCAGCTCTCTAGACTCCCAGCTCTGGGACTAGAGCCCAGTGGTGCAGAGGCCAGGGCAAACACTGACATCATTAACCGAGCACTGAGTGGCACAGGCTAGAGAAGTGTGTACGTGTGTGTGTATATATGTTAGCTGGGAAAAATCAAGCACATACATAAAAAATGTGTAGTTATAGTAAGAATCTTGAAAATAGTTTATATCACACTGTATCCTATTTTCATAAACAGATATTTGCACATGAATATGCAGAATATGCAAAGGGTCAAGATTTTGGTACCAGAAGCTTTCTGGTTTCCATTTGTAGTAGCAGTTCTTTTGACCAATCACATCTTGAGTTATCGCATTCACACGATTTTCAGGAAACTTGACTTCTCACCTTGACCTTGAGATCAAAGTTGACAAGATTCTTACTCATGCAAAACTTTTATTAGCTACACCTATGGTCCATCAATCCATCCATTTTCTTCCATTTACCCAATTCATGGTCGTGGCGAGGGTGGAGCCTATCCCAGCTGCCAGAGGCGAGAGGCAGGGTACACCCTGGACAGGTCGCCAGTCTGCTGCAGGGATAACACAGAGAGACAGACAACCATTCACGCTCACATTCACACTTATGGGCAATTTAGAATCATCAAATGGCCTAACCCCCGAGGTGAAAATCCTAGGTCGCCTCCTTCTCCAGTTATCGTGTTCACAAAATTGGGTGTTCACTTTGAGCTAAGTCTGATGTTGGCTAGTCTTTTTCAGAACTGGTCTCATTTTTAAAAAATTATTTAAAAATTTTTTAAAAAATGTACATCAGGCTGGCACAGCAGTCCAGACCTCTAGTATAAGGAATACTAATGGGCATAAGCATCTAAAAATTTTCATCTACAACCAGACATAGTGAAAGGTGTGCAGTGCATGCAAGCATGTGCGTACATGTAGACATATACACAAATACACGCACAAACACACACATACTACTCCTCAGGTCTTGGGGGGCCATGTCAGAACATATTAGTGACAGCACCCCACACTCAACTGCAGCAAGGTAACACCAGCCCAATTTGTTTCCCTAATAGATGGTATATTATTCACCCAGTCATTCATTCACCCACGCACACATACACACACACGCTAGGCTTATTATTATACAAGTATACCCTTGAACAGGCCTCAAGTTCATCTGCTGGGGGTGCAGCAAGAGCCTGGCTGATATTAGGAGAGAGGTCACATTGTACTGTAAACACGCTTTGTCTGCTTATTCATTTATTTACTACGCTCCACCATCACACCACTCAGCTTGTCAGCAATAGTAGGCTGGAGGTACTGTATGGTTGATGGGGTGGACTGGGTGTGGGCAGCGTTTGTGTTGGCAGTTTGGAAACACTTTTGGTGATGGATAACTCATGGCTGACTTCATTTATCAGGGAAAAATATTCATTACAAAAGTCAATTACTGTGTTTGAATGCCAGTTTATATTTCAGATATCTAGGTACACTGCAAAAACAAAATATTTTTCGGTGCACCCACCAATGCACAATTCTCCCATAGTGTCCCCGTGTTGACTGTAGCAGCCCTGTCCCTGGTATCGACCCCCTGCTGTTTAATATTCATAAAGTCTATTTCAGCAGCTTCAGTCGCTGTTGTGCTGCGACACACCCGCCCTCCCTCTAAATCCATTCTCATTGATCACCATTGGCTTTCCCAAATGCGCATCGATTCCGTTCAAACTCATGCTCAAGGTCTCTTCAAAACACATTCACTTCACAATTCACTTACAAATGAAGTCCTTCCCCCCTCTGGCGTTTCATCCAAAAGATTATTTTTGATCTTTTTACCATTGTGCAATTACAGTTCTCACTGAAACCAATAAAAGTCGAGTCCAGACGCGATATGAGATGTGTCACTCTTTGATATTAGTTTTACCATCAGAAGTCGGAGATGAAGTTGCCTGGGACGGTCAGAAGACAGATCTTTTGTTTGCTTTATCTCGCCTTAGTATTCTCAAATTTGTTGATGTCTGTATTTCAGAGCTGTTTGAAGTAAGACTAACAGTGTGCATTTTACTGATCTGCAATACGTATCTCTGTTACCCCGAGTGTGTGTGTGCACGCATGTGTGTGTGTGTGTCCTAAAGGTTATGACACTGAGCTGTCTCCAGGCATAAACTGATTTAAAGCAGAGCTTTAAACTGATCTGTAGAGAGATCCAGTCTGAGTACAGGAGCAGACGGTAGAAATAGAAAGATATCATTTTTTCCATTTTTAATTTTCATCTCTTCATTGCTACTCTGTCTCTTTAGGGAGCCTGTGGCCACTGGTGTGCATGGCTAATCATACCATTGTGTTAATTATCGCTTCTCAGCTAGCCCCAAGGAAAGACATACACAACATCATATATGCACACACAGACACACACACACTCCCTTTCTCTTTTTCTTATTCACTGACTGTATCCTTCTTGGCTGTTAACGGACCTCAGATTTATTTTGTCTGGTGGAGAAACGATTCCCTTTGCTAAACTTGAACACACGCTTACATCTTACCTTACTGAGCTATGTATACCTGAACCCAGCATTATGAAAACACACACACACACACACACACACACACACAAAAGACACTGACTGCATTATTCATTCGTCCAAATTGGGAACACCAGTTGTGTGCTCACACACAATAAACAGAGATGAATTCATCAGAAATCTCCCAAGCACAGAAAATATGAAAAATTTAATCATTCCACAGAATAAAAATTCATAAGGAAATGTACAAAATCAATATTTTATGCTACTTACTGTACCTATTCTTTATTACAAACCTATTCAGGAACATGCATTAAAAATTAAAGCTGGCAGAAAAGACAGGAGGGAGGAGAAACGATGGCTAGAAAGGGAGAGGGAGGAGGGTACTGCAAGGGACCTGCGAGTTCAAAAGCAATACTGTTTCATTCATGTTTAAAGGCACTTTTTGTTTCTCTATGAGCCACTGAAGTAGTTTTGAAACAGCCAGAAAAGCTTTGATAGATTGAGGGTTCTAAGCAGCCAAGGTGCTGTCAACATAAATAGCGATATAAAAAGTGAGGGAAATGTTTTCAACTGGAGTTTTCAAGGTTATGGCTCATGGCAATGATTTGAAGGCACTACTTGCTCCAATTCACCACTGGTTATGCATGGACAGTTGTGTGTCTGTCCACAGTGTGTTCGTGGAAACCGTCGGGTGTGCGTGTACACACAGCTGTACTGTATATTTTGCAGAAAGCTTACAGTGAAACATGCAGGCGCACTTAATACGCACACTCTCTGCTCTTTAACCTTTCTTTACTCTTACACTGCATTCAACTTCTGCTCTGAACCAATTCCTCAGTTATTTGTATGTCACTTTAATATTGGGTTATTAAATTCTTTACGCTCTACTGTCATTATCCACAGTCACAGTAAATAATATAATTTTTTTTCTCTACAAAAACAAGCTGAAAAACAGTTAAGGTGTAAAGATAAAGAGATTACCTGGGTGCCAAATTGGCTTTAACCTTACAATATCCATGTTGGAAGAAGCACCTTTGTTGTTTTTGTTTTGTTTTTTTTTAATAATTGATCTGCATGGTCATCACAGTTATCACAAATGACTGACTGCAGTTCTTGTTGTCACATCAGTTCCTTTGGGTCCCGTGGGTTTCGAGGAAGGACCTTCGTGGATCAGACCTGTTCAAGCACAGGCCTGTGCACATCTGCCACAATGTTTAGGCGGTAATAAAAAACTAAATATAGCTATTTTATGGGCATTTTTAAATCTCCCTAAACGAACTGCCCTTATATTTATAGCATATACAAATAAGTAAATCCTGAAATAATAATGTTATTTGGACTCATTACTGGAGTTTTTTATTTTTGTTTTTTTGCTTAGGAACACAGGAGAACATCTGTTATATTTCTACACTTTGGCCTCTTTCATGTTACCTTGTTTCTTTAATTTGATATTTTACCATTTTTTACATGCCAAAGTTTCCATCATATATGCTTTAAAGTATATTTGAACTAATGATGTTAGGTCATTTCTTTTTCTGTGACAAAGTCTGATTGATTTCTTGATTGCAGCTTAGTTTGGTTTGATTGTTTACTTCATCTCTTTATCTCTACAAAGGGAGATTTTAACACGTCAGCTGTTATGCAGAGTTCAGTTTCCTCTATTTTCCTTCCAGAAATTTCAGTGTCTGTCGAAGCAGGGAGCTCAATCTGATCACAACAGAAAAGACATCACAATGACAAACATTGCATACATTTAACATAGATGTGCTCCACACAACAACCTCACCACCAATCAATGCACCACAAACTAAGAGTGGCACAAACCTCATATAACCTGGATTTGTTTAGCAGTTTAAGATGTCTGGGCAAAAGAACTCTGGATAGGCGGTCCCCTGTACTTTGAACACGATGGTAGTAACTCATATTGACACTAGCGATCCGAGTGACTGAATGACATCACTGCTCACCTTTTTCACCACCACCTACAAATTACCAACCTTCAACCTATGACACTGTGCTATTGCTGACCTGCAATTGTACTGGAAATATTTACAAGCTCACTGAGTTTCTTTGTATTAAGTGGAGACAGCAAAAAAAATACCAGGTTAACTGAATGTTTTCCTCTGTTATGATTTTTGAGAATGAATCAAAACCAAATTAAGTTGCTCTATTAAGTTACACTTTGCCTAGCAATGTGAACGGTCCCTGATCTGAGATCAAGAGGAGACAAATCCCTTTGGGGTTGCATCAGGAAGGGCATCTAGTGTTGGGAAAAAATCTGCCACATCGAACACGCGGAGCTGCTGTGGCAGCCATAAGGCTGAAAGACGCTTGTTATTTATTTTATTTTTTAATAACAAATTTGATGAAAATCACCATGTTCTCATAAAGTTTTTACTTTTTGCTCATCTTTGTTTTTCTTAGTAGCAGAAAACTAAGACAAGCATAAAAATGCTGTAGAAGCACAAACAAGTGTGCAGCTGGGTTTGTGGTTGTTGGATGCCCAGTGCTAGTGTTTCCTTGTGGTACATTTAGTGTTTTACATGATTGTTCACTTTGGGTTACATGGGCAACAACAACTTTAACAACACACACACACACACACAGAGGGAGAGAGACAGAGATGAATATTTGTTTTAAAAAAAACAGAAGCAGAGATAAATCCTGCCTCTTAGCGGACTTTAATGGAAGAAAGATGTTTTGTTCCACAGAGATCTTCTCCAGACTGTTAACTCATAACCATGACTGTATCCAGCTCTGTGTTTTTGTGTAATCTCTCCCAGTGGATAAAGATCAGTCTGGATTCCTCATAGATCAATAAACAATTAATAATGACACACGAAACAAAAAGACAAATGTTACTGGTCAGCCTCTGTGTTCTTGTGTCTTGTTGACGAACAAATTTGACATGAACACAATATATTTTTCTTGCAGTTTAAGTAATCCAGTGGTGAGTGTTAAAAGGTTTAGATTACCAAAAATCGAAGTGTTCTAGTCTGGAACATTCAGACCTGTGCCCCTCCTCTTGTCTCTGTGGTAGCCTCATCTCTTCCTCCTCTCCTCCCCTCTTTTGTCTCCCTCTCTCCCAGTGGAAGTGTAGAACTGGGCCTAGGGCCCCTGCCTCTAATTGCTAGTGAATGGAGTGTTTTCATGGGGTGTTAGGCAGGGCCCTCCCCTGGATTAGCATGCTTACATACACACGCAGACACACACACAACATGTAGTCAGATACACAAATGGATTAGTGTGTTCACTCATGGGGAGAGGAGGTTGATTTGAGCCGACAGCAGCAGCCCTTTGGAGAAAGCCCCGGCAAGCCTGGTGGATTTTCAAGCATTTACACACATGCACACACACGTGTGCACACACACAAAAATAGAAAAGAGAGAAGACACATCAAAGTTGCATTCACTCATGTGAACACACACACACACATATACGCACAATCCCAGCTCCCCAGTGGAGGCCCGGTGCTGTGGAAGACATATGGGGTGAATCATGTGTTAACAGGGAGTACTGATTAACACATCTGGAGGGAGCCGGTGGGAAGTGAGGGGCAAGGGGGGAGTTGCGGGTGAAATAAGGGGGGAGATGAATAAAATAGGGGGAAATAGGACAAAAGGAGAAGAAATCTTTATTTGCTAAGTCTGATCAACCCTAACAGAAAATGAAGACCAAACAAGACACAAGAAACCTGGAGAATATAAATTCTGGGAGGAATGAGGGACTCTCCACTTAACTCCCCCAGGCGCCGTCATATGTGTCATGTCAGAGGCAGTCAGCTGTGCCACAGCACCATGTTCCCCATATGGACATCAGTCAGCCTGTCTGCCCCAAACACAAAAAAACACATGAGCAAAACTCAGCTAAGCACAGTTATGTCCCCTCTGCGAGTAGGAGAGAACAGTTTGTTATATTTTGTAGCTTTCTGCATGTATCTGAAGTGGCTCTACATCAAACAAAATACAAAGTTGCGACAAGAAGTCAGAATGCAAATCTACTACTTTTAATAATTTTGCTTCAAAATAAGATATCAACTAGCAATGAACAAAAATGCAAATCAAAAAAAACATCTACTTTGTCACCATCCATCCATCCATCCGCTTATCCAGGGCTGGGTCGCGGGGGCAGCAGCCTAAGCAGAGAAGCCCAGACCTCTCTCTCCCCCAAGCCACCTCCTCCAGCTCATCCAGGGGGACCCCAAGGCATTCCCAGGCCAGCCGAGAGATATAATCTCTCCAGTGTGTCCTGGGTCTGCTCCGGGGCCTCCTCTCAGTAGGATATGCCCGGAACACCTCACCCAATAGGCACCCAGGAGGTATCCTAGTCAGATGCCCAAACCACCTCAACTGGCTCCTTTTAATGTGGAGGAGCAGCAGCTCTACTTTGAGCCCCTCCCGAATGAGACAAGTCTGACTTATTGCCAGTAATTTGGACCAAGCTCTCACTGTGGCTGTACAGGGACTGAATGGCCTGCAAGTGGCCAGACACCCCATACTCCTCCATTAACCCCCCCCCCCCCCCCATAGGATACCCCGTCAGGACCCGTTACCCAGCCCAAAGGGAAGCAACCCTCTCGTCAATCAGTGAAAACTCCAACATACAGGCAGAAAGCCTAGGGGATACAAGAATACTGACCCCAGCTCGCCACCTCTCACCAAGGGCAACTCCAGAATCCAGCCCCTCTCCAGGAGACTGACTCCAAAGCCGAGGCCATTCACTGAGGTGAGCCCAACTATATCTAGCTGGTATCGCTCAACCCCATGCACTAGCTCAGGTTCTTTCCCCACCAGAGAGGTGACATTCCATGTCCCAATAGCAGTCTCCATAGCCGGTAATCGGTCCACCAGGGCCCTTGGCTACTGCCCGACACATAATGCACCCAACCCCATGATGCCGCCTGCGGGTGGTGGGCCTACAGGAGGGCGGGTCAATGTCTCCTTTTCAGGCTAATGCTCGGCCACCAGAAGCTCTAGAAACTAGAAGGTTCACAACTTAATTCTCACCCTTGACCTTCCTTTATCTTTGCTGTGGCAGCGAAAGAGTCAAGGGCGTCACCACCTACTGCAGGGTTGGGCAGACGGTTATGTGCTGCTCCATGCTGATTCCTATCTATTAATTTTCCATGGCCACAATTTCTTAGAAAACTTTGCCTTTATACAGAGAAACCTAAATGAGGGACCCACATTGAATCTTGCTGCTGTTCTGTGTGACTGCAAAAGGGCAATCTTATATCACCCATTATCTCTGTTTATATCTGTAACCATCTGTGGTTTCATGTCTATCCTTGCAGCATAAGCTATCTTTAGACCATTGTGATGCAATATAAACATTGACATATCTGTGGTCATGCCTGCTTTAGAAAAGAATCAAGCAATCACAATGGCACTAAGCCAAGTGCCAACATGCAAATTTAGCACTGCACAAAAACATGTGTCATGTGTTCAATAGCACCTGTTCAGGATAGTATGTTCACATTGTTGTGGATGATGGAGTTGTTATATTGCACACAAATAAGGTGTGCAGATATAACAAGGAAGGTTACTCTGAGTTACGGACCAAGGAGACCAAAATCTGTTTTGAAAGATGAATCTTTCTGTTGTCTTATTCTTGGTGCTGTGGTTAGCACTGGCACTTCACAGCAAGAAGGTCCTGGGTTTGACTCCAGTCTGGACTCTGGGTACTCCAGCTTCCTCCTACAGTCCAAAGACATGTAGCTACTGGGGTTAGGTTGATTGGTACCTGTCCATGGTGTACCCTGCCTCTTGCCCTATGACAGCTAGCAGAGGCTCCAGCCCCCCGACAGGCTTGAAGCGAGCCAGATGGTGGATTTGAATCCAGAACCTTCTTGTTGTGTGGCAACAGTGCTAACTACCACACCGCTGTCCCAGAACATGCCTGTTTTTAATGCAGTAGTGCCTACTGGCTGAAGTCAGGAACATCACTGCTATTCAATATTGCTTTTTGATTTTGTCTCTGGGTTTCACAGATTTCTCTAGATTCTCTCAGTCTTTTCATTATAATTTGTAGCATAGATGTAGCATAAATGCCCAAATTCCTTGCAATTTTACAATGCTGGAAATGCAACAGGACGGGAGGGAGGGAATAGAGACCCCACACTGTAGAGGGAGAGGCTCCTGCAAAGCTCGCTCAGAGACTGGAAAGAGCTAGCGGAAGTTGTACTTTAGAGGCTACATGCCTGAACGGTGAGGAAAATGAGTGACAGAAAACGTAAAGGACAAAAAGTGTGTCTGCTAGCTAAAGGAACAGCTGCTGTATTTTCAGGGAGAGCAAAGAATGAGCGATACCTTCACTCAGATGGAGAAAGATGTAAGAAAGAGGTAGAAACGTCCTCCAAAGAGTTACTTTTACTTTCTTACTTTGAGTAGATTTCAGAGCCTGTACTTTTTTACTTTTACTTGAGTAAAGAAGTTGAACCAGTACTTCGACTTTTGCCAGAGTAGTTTTTAACACAAGTACTTCTACTTCTACTTAAGTACAAAATATCAGTACTTTTGCCACCTCTGCATATCCAGTTTGACTCATTTACAAACCACTTAAACAGCTGTAAGCCACTTGTATTTTTTTACAGACTTTGTAAAAATATTTTATATGAGTGCAGGCTTAGTCTGCGAGTTAATCTTTCATATGAACAAACACACACAAATTCATACACAAACAGAAGCGTAACACATAACATCATTTCTGACAATAGCGTGAAGGCTGCCAAAATCTGCAGTACATCTAGTTGTTTCAACTTAAACAGATAACATGACTGATGTAGCCTGTTGCGTAGAGGGTGTCTCAGCTGATTTATCTCAGGCTGTGTTGACGTGTATCAGAGTTACCAAAAAGACAATCCCTATAAACAGCTCTCCATATGAATACGCACTTATTGCATTTGGGACAGTATTGCTAAAATCCTGAAGGCATTTTCAATTTGTGTTTCAATGCAAGTCAAAATACCCCAAGTAAGACTTATTTATAAATATTGAGGCAGTGTAGAGCATATTTCTCCCATATTGGCTTCTCTTCAGTGGCTCCCTGTAAAATCCAGAATTGAATTTAAAATCTTTCTCCTCACATGCACATGTGTAAGTCTTAATTTTGTTTTGATAATAATGACTAATTTAATCATTAGTTATAGTAAGTTATCACTACGGGGTCATCTGATAGTTGGGGTTTTCTACAGTATGTATTATTGTAGGATCTTTACCTTACAATATAAAGTGCCTTGAGGTGACATTGTTGTGATTTGGTGTTGTATAAATAAAACTGAACTGAATTGAATAGTATGAAAATAGATTTTATTTGAAATTAAGAAAACTATAACTGTGATTGCTTAAACTATATATCCTCCTGAGATCTTATGTCCTCTGTAGTGGTCACACAAAATTGAAAGCTGCGTTTTTCCTCAGTTCTCAGGGGGATATACTGTACATTTACATTTAGGTTAATGAGAAAAAAATTTGGTGTTTTAGGTGTTTACTGTATGGTCCTGAACTGTGCGCATACACTTGGGAAACACTGGATTGATAAGTTGCTGTGCTGTGTTATTCACGTGTGTGTCGGTCAAAAAGACTACTGACAGGTTGACACTGAGTTGATTGTAGATGCAAAATATGTATTTAAACTTGTGTGGTGAAGTGCAGCCATTTTTATGTACTTATCTCTGGTGTGCAAAGTGGCAGCAGACTGACAGGTCGCCAAAACTGTCCAATTAAGGAGTGAACTCATTTACCAGTACAACCTTTTGTTTACAAGCCTCGACTCTTTCTCTGACAGGAACCAAACTACAGTATTAGTTACAGTCTACCTAACCTGACTAAATGGTCAAGTACTTGTACTTGACCATTTTCTGAGAAATGTTTGTTTGTTTGTTTGTTTGTGTTTGTTTGTTTGTTAGTTAAACCACTTAACACTCACCTATGAATTATTCTGGCATAAAAAGATACAGTACCTAACTGAAGGCATGAGCCAGTGTTGTGTCCACACATAACAGACAACTCAGCAAAGAACTGATTTTAAATTCTATCTTTAGACACTTTTTTACCAGCAGCAAAAACATGTATTTTGTTGCAATTTCTTTAGCCGAATCTATGAAAAACAGCAAAGATAACACAGTTTGACAGGCATAAAATAGTATTTTTGCACCAACAAGGTGATCTATCAGCTGAAAACTTGGCATATCTCAGCATGGTGCTGGAGTGTGTCTTTCAATGAATTAAAGTAGAGGGCAAAAGAAGAAGTTTCAAGTTTCAGTGGAAGGGCGGCTGTCAAGAAGCCATTATAAAGGAAGAGAAACTGAGCTGAGGTAAATTACACATAAACTGGACTGAAAATCAGTGGAAACAGGTCTTAGGGAGTGATGAATCCAAATTTGAAATTTTTGGTTCAAATTGTCATCAAATTGTGCAGAGGAGGGCTGGAGAGACAGTGAGTGTGAGCAATCATCTGTAAAACACAGTGGAGGCTCTGTCATGGTTTAGGGCTGCATTTCAGCCAGTGGGGAAAAGTACCATCAGATTTTGATCCACCATGTAACACCATCTAGAATGCATCTGATTGGCAACAGCTTCATTTTTCAGCAAAACAATGCTGAAAATTCCAAATACAGTGCCAATGCAGTAAAGCATACCATGATAGAAACACACAAATTGGGACACTAGCAGTGATGGATTGGTCTCCCCAGACCCACACCTCAACATTACTGAAGCAGTGTGGGATCATCTTGACAGAGAATAGAACAAAAGGCAGCCAACATCCAAAGAAGAGCTTTGAATGTCCTTCAAAAAACCTGGAGAACTATTCCCAAAGACTACTTAAAGAAATTCCAAGAAAGCTGCCTCAGAGAGTTCAGGCTGTGTTGAAGAATAAAGCTTTGCTTATATATACTGTTAAAAAAATAAAGGAACACTTTTTAATCCGAGTATAACAGTGTGTTAATTAAATTCTGGGATATTGATCTGGTCAGTTAAGTAGCACAGGGGGTTGTTAATCAGTTTCAGCTGCATTGCTGTTAATGAAATTAACAGCAGGTGCACTTGAATGGCAGCAATGAGACAAGCCCCAATAGAGAAATGCTTTTACAGCTGGAGGCCACTCACATTTATTCCCCTCCTCATCTTTTTTCAGGCTAGTTTTGCAGTTGGCTAGGGCCAGTGTCACTATTGGTAGCATGAGGCAACACCTGGACCCTACAGAGGCTGAACAGGTAGTCCAACTCCTCCAGGATGGCACATCAATATGTGCCATAGCCAGAAGGTTTGCTGTGTCTCCCAGCACAGTCTCAAGAGCATGGAAGAGATTCCAGGAGACAGGCAGGTACTCTGGGAGAGCTGGAGAGGAGAGTGGAAGGTTCTTAACCCATTAGCAGGACCGGTATCTGCTCCTTTGTGCAAGCAGAAACAGAATGAGCACTGCCAGTGCCCTACAAAATGACCTCCAGCAGGCCACTGGTGTGAATGTCTCTGACCAAACAATCAGAAACAGACTTCATGACGGTGACCTGAGACATGCACCAAATGTTGTCAAGCATGAACACAAACACTTGGGGAGCCATACAAACTACTTAGTACTACTTTGAGTTGCTGCAATAAAATTTCGGCAAAATTTCGCTACAGAAGAGGCGCGAAAATCAAGGCATCAATGTGTTGTGGCAGGTAATTTCAAATGCAACTTTTCTAAATGCTCAACAAATATCAGTAAAAACTGTCTGCAGTTTGTCACACAGTGTGTCTGCTAGCTAAAGGTCCAGCTGCTGTATTTCCAGGGAGAGAAAAGAGTGAGAGAGAAGTTCACTCAGAGATGGAGAAAGATGGAAGAAAGAGGACAGGAGAGGAAGAAGAGAGGTTAAATTTAAAGGTAAGAGGTTATCTTTTTTCAACTTGTGAAATGACCTGCAAAAAAAACTGAGGTATACCAACTTTTGTTATTCAAAGGCTGCATGAAAATACTGCAGTTTAGTGCAGGATAAACAGGTTAGTTTGCTGTACTGTAGTGAATTTACAGTAAAGCTCTGTGTTGGACTGGTGCACAGCAGCGGTGGTGTTCATGGTCGGTTAGGTTACATCAAGTGTAGCAGAGATTAATTTGAATTTAAGCTGATGATGCTTAGATTCATTCACTGAATTCCACCTTTATACCAACTGTATGCTGTCAGTATAAAGACAGTATAAACAGTATATTGTTGGATTCAGTTGTGTAAATCCACAAAGAGCAGCAAACGTCAGAGCAACAGCAGGAGCAGAGGGCAGCTGATGACAGCCTGCACACAAAGAAAATCTACTGGAGCTCACAATAGAAATTATTGCGAGCTGGGATTCTTTTCCCGCTCACACGCCGAGCCACTACAGCTGATCATAGGGTCCCCCCACCTGCTGAATCCCACTGTAACCCCTGACTGTCCTCATTTTATGTTTAGGTGGTGAGGCAGAGTCACCCTGTATAATGTGGGTAACAGTAAATAGAGCTGTTTTTAAATTCTCTCTTTTTCTGCTCATGTTCTACATAACAGTGTTCAAGCTGAGTGCATTCATTAGAATTAGAGTTTAGATTGAAATAAAGTTTGCATTCTCAATAATAATATTGTTTTATTATTCTAATTAATATAGCATGAGTTAGCTTTGCGCAAAAATAGCTGGTAGAAACGTCCTCCAAAGAGCTACTTTTACATTCTTACTTTGAGTACATTTCAGAGCCTGTACATTTTCACTTTTACTTGAGTAAAGAAGTTGAATCAGTATTTTTAACACAAGCATCTGTACTTCTACTTAAGTACAGAATGTCTGTACTTTTGCCACTTCTGGGTTTAAATCACCCTCATGTCTGCTGCAGCACTGATTTAGACTCAGCCATCATCCCTCCACCCACCCAACCAAGCCAGTCAATAAACCTACATTATTCAAACTCCTCCCCACTTAATTAGACATTTAACCGACTACCTGTAGACAGATGACTGACCCGCCTGCTGGCATAAATTAATGCAAATGACACGCCACATGATCTGCCCTGAGGTAGCTCTAATGGTACAATCTGGTAAGGACAGAGTTCAACTAGAGGCTGCAGGGATCGAACCTAGTCACTGATCACTGAGCTGCGACCTGATGAGTGAATATCACACTTTTCTCTTATATTCAAGCGGGGTTATAAATGATAGATGGCGATCATGGGTTAAAGAGCTAAGGTTACCTGATTATTACATGAAAATATCTGTAAACCAAGTCAAAATGTGTGCATGTGTATTAGTCAACATTACAGTAAATGAGAGCAGCAAGCAAGCAGGAAAAAGAAAGCCACTAGTTGATTCTACGCCTCAAATCTCATGACTCTCTGTTCTGCTCCCCATGAAGAAAGCAATAAGGCACACGAAATCCCATCGCAGGTGTCTGGGCCCACTGTATGCTAATAGGGAAGGATCAGACGCTCTTCTCACATAATGGGGTTTGACAAAGTGAAAATTAACACAACCCCACTCCTGCTGTTGCTGTTAGAGGGGGTGGTTGATATGGCTTTGTCTCAGACTACACTGCACACACACAAACACACAGACACACACACACACCTTCTGACAGATACCACACCAGCCGTCGTTCTCATTCTCACCCAGACATTTACGTCGTAGGCTCCCCTCCTCATCCCTTCCTCTCACTCCCCCTCCTCCTGCACCGCTACCCCTATCTAGGTGTTTGTGTCCTCGGCATAAACATCCCTACATCCCTCCTCCTTCCCCTCTTTTCTCTTCTTCTCCAGCGACTCTGTTTGCTTCAATGGACTTTCATGACAACTCATTCCGTAAGGGTCCTTTTTTCTCTCCCTCTCCCTCTCTTTCTCCTTCACTCTCCCCAGGTGAAATATTGATGGATTTTTTATGAATAGCTATGAAAAATTCATTCAAATTCCAAAATGAAAAAGCGTAAACATTCCGCATCTGTCTATGCCTCCCGCATTCATTATCCTTCACAACATCCCCCTCTCTCCCTCCCACTCTCCCTCGTTTTCCCCCATTCGTACCCCTTCTTTTCTTCCTCCTCACCCAGCACCCCTCCTCACCCTCTGTCTACCTGAAAAAGACATGCTCTGTCTCTTTTTCCGCCACTTGGCCTAATTGCTTAATTTGACCTGCTCTCTCATCAATTAAAAGTCTGTCAGTGGTAGACAGATGGAGGATGGATCAGAGGGCCAGTCGATGGACAGATCAATGACAGAACAGCTCAATAAGTAAATGGAGATGGCCAGTGATGGAAAAAGGAAATGAGGGAGGGAAAGAAGTAGAAGAAGAAGAGAACAAATTGAACAGGCTGTCATGGCAAAAAACGGTGCAGCACCGATGTGCCTCACTTGGATGCTCAGACTCACTTTTCTCACTCTCTCTCTCGCGAACTCCAAACCTCAAAACCCAACCGCATTCTTTCTGTTGTTTACTGTAATACAAATATATGACTGGAAAGCTGACCCAACAGAGCGTATACACATATCAAGGTACAAATACGAGAGCAAAAAAAATAAATGAGAGGCACTGAAACCTTAAACAGGAATAAAGTCATTAGGTCTTTAAATCACAACAAAGGAAATAAAAGTCATATGAGCAGAAACTGAGAACAGACATAATTGAGGTGAGAAAGAGACTGGAGGGGCTCCGAGCTCAAACTCTAAAGACTGACCTCACGTACGATTGGATGCGCAGAGAAAATGCAACTCCATAACCAGCGGACTTCAATCAGCTGCAGCAAATCTGCTTTTCTCAACTCAACTCAACTCATTCACACAATCACAAACATTCATATGCATGCATTACATTTATGGAAACAAACGGAATAGAGTGGAACAAATATAATCAGATACAATCTCACTTTTGCTTATAAACACATGATGACTCCCTCACAAAAAAAAACAAAAAAACATAAGTCACGTCTCTGTAAACAAATGTGACTTCAGTGAAACATGGCTTCACATGAATATACACAGTTACTGGCACGAGCACACACACACACACACACACACACACACACAGCCACAATTATTTTGTTATTTTCCCCTTCAACACCTTGTTTTAATTAGCTTTCTCATGAGACTGCGACTCAGACCAATTAGGGAAGATTATCAAAGAAGGTCTAGAGTAGGGTGCATGCCCACTAAGACTCCTGTCCCCAGGGATAGGCCAGGATGAAAGAGACCTCAGCACTATACATACAGAGCCAAACATAAGGATGCATTACTCTTAAAAGCAAAAAATTTGAACTCCACATAGATCCTTGCGAGCTGGAATAATCTTGTTCCTGTTTAAGAAACATCCGTCCACAACACGGATCATTCTGTATTGACCAGTTGGAGACGGATTACTGAAGAGATACACAATGGGGTCCTTTCACTCTTTGCCTCAAGGGAAACTAAAACCAGTCTGTTGATCCAACCACTAATGGAGACACTTCAGAAAATTGAGAGAGACTCAGAATTAGGCTATAAAAACACACATTAGGTGTTTAGGATGAACACAGGAATGAAAGGAATTATATCTGGGATGCCAACACATGCACTCTTTTATCTTATGACAAATCAATGGAAGATCTTTTGGAGTTAGGTTCTGCTGAGAGATACTGATGTATGATCAAGAGTATTACCCCCAAGGAAAGTGCACCTGTATAATTGCTAAGCTGTTGCCATTTGTCTCTCTCTCCCTCTGCCTTTGTTTCTCCTCCAAATCAGGAGAAATATCTGCCTAACTGCAGCCTTCACAGTGTGTTTATGTTTATCTTTGTGTGGCACGTCAATACAAAACAGTGTGCAAGTGTGTATGTTGTCACGAGTTAGTCCATAACCCGATGGTAAGTTAATAGCACTCAGAGGTATTTGGTGTAACAGGGATTAGACTGGGAGAGGCTGAAGGTGCATACTGGTTAGGTCCCTTAGGGGCATCTAGCAGAGTCAGGGATCACCAGGTCAATCACCAGGGGATCAATGTCATTCAAGAGAGCCGTGTTATGTTCAAAGCCATGCTACATGGCATGCATACAGCAGATTTGGTGTATATGGAAATTTGTATAGGCTGATGATTTCAAATAAAAAAAAAAAGGAGTCGTGACCACCACACTGCCCCTGCCAGCCACAAAGCACCATCGAAGAGAGCAGGATGTGCAAACTGAAGGTGTGGAGAGAAGAGACATCTAAAGGGAAAGTGACTTCCCTGGGACTTCATTAAGCTAATCTGGCTACCGATACTAACAAAGTTTAAAAGAGGAGGTGAGGAGAAAGCTCAGAAATGAGATGAACACTTATTAGATCAGACCGAGGGAATTGTCTTTAGATGCTCATAGCTGAATTCATGCGCGTAGACACACACACACACACACACACACACACACACACACACACACACACACACACACACACACACACACACACACA